>VXBC01002945.1:847419-863460 GCA_013399945.1 Ploceus nigricollis
AATAATAATTATCCTTATATATAATATAATATAATATAATATAATATAATATAATATAATATAATATAAATAATAATACTTAACAAAATAAAAATATAAACCATTGTTTAAGGATTTTCTTCTCACAATATCTTTGAATACTGCATTTTGAAATTTAATTCTTGTGTATCCAGGTAAGAAAACATAATTATCTAGCTACATGATGGACTTAAATTGACATTCTTCATCTCAGTATTGATGTATCATAAAAGAAAATGCTGCAAAGTTGACATCCATATGGTGCATGCAGCAAATCTAGCTGAGATTTAGAGCACAGCTGGAACATGATGGGGGATAAAAAGGCCATTGATGAATACTTTGCTTAAACAAGGTGGTCCTTGTCTTCAAGTGTATCTACTATTTCAGCTCAAGATTCCTTGTCTTATTTTTTTATATGTCACTATTTCTTGCCTTTACCTATACAAAATGATTCAGAAAAGTGCAACAGGTTTGGTTGGTTTTTCTAAAGGCAAATTATCTTGTTTGACAGATTTTGCTTTTCATGGTTGGAATTAGATAGTGACCAGTTTGAATGTCATAATGTCATTTAAATTCTGAGAGAAAGAGAACAGGGTGGTCAGAAATGCAGCGTTTGTAACAGTGGCTAGGTCAAAACCAAAACATTCTCTCAATGTGGTTAATAGGACATTGACCTGTAAGTCAGTCTATAAACATATTGTTGAGATATAGAACATGCCAAGGATTTGAACTCTGACAAGAAGTTTGAATTAACTGAAGAGTCAGCTGGGTACATTTTTGAGGAAGGAATTAATTGGAGGGCAGACTGAGACAAAGGTTAAGAGAGGTCTTGTATGGATTGGTTTGATTTTTTCTAGATGAAAATAAATTAAGTTAAAAACTCCAACCTGAACGATAAAAAGATTTAAGACTCAGTGTATAACAGGGTTTCATGCCTTATGTATTCCTATGCTGTGGTCCTAATCAATCTCAGTTTTACTGACAGAGTTATAAGTGCCTCTAAAGCAAATCAGATACTGTAGGTAGAATGGAAATTATTCAACATGACCAAGTAGTTTCTTTGAAAAATATGTATCCCTGGGCTACAAGTGCTCAAAATCAATGCTCAATGCTCTGTTATGGATGGCGGACAATATTGCAGGGCGTATAAAAAATATTCATGATGTTAACTTCCTTTGTCACTGGAATGTCACTGGGTTGTCAAAATGAATAAATGAAAATGTATGTATTTAGTTTAAAAATCTCTCTATGGAGAAATGATATCTGGTATATTAAACAATGACATTCCTGTATGAATTAATGTAGTTAAAGAAGGAAATAATAGATGAAATATTCATATATGGAATAAATATTGTACAGGTTAAGAATTCTAATGAAAAATAATAATTGAAATTGTAAAAAAAATATTCTTTGTGATCATGTCCATGAAATAAGCTTACAGAAAAAAAATCATTACTAAATTAGTGATATGCAACTATTTGTAGGTAAAAAACTCGTAAGAAGAGTTATGTTCAAGAGGCCACTCTTTGTGAGGCTTTCTGACAAACACAATGTTGAGAAAGATTTCTTATATAGTAACCCAGAGAAGTGGAACTGGAGATTAATGAACAAGCAATGTATCTTGTTCTGGGAGACATGTTGGTGTCTGAATTCCTATTTGTAGGTATTTAACCACTGGTCTCTTTACAAGAAAAGTTGTGTTCTTTTAAGTAGCATTACACAAATTTCTGGATAGAAGAAACTGTATGATCAGTAAAAGACTTTGCACCATACTTTGATTGCTAGCTAAACTCTGTTCCCAACTCATAATTTACCCACTGAGGCTAAGTCAGATAGAAATGTTTTGCTTTGGTTTCTGAAAGAGGATTACTTAAGTTCTGTTTCTTTCCATCTGTGTTCCAGGACTTGTACAAAAGGGTTACACATGAAAAAACACCGAAACTCTGTCGGTATTTTTTCTTGTATTGAGAATTTGACCTGCAAGATGTTGGACATCTGTTACTAGTGTTTATCTGGGATTTAGAGTTGGATGGTGAGTTAATATAAGAATAGACAAGTGCAATTAAATAGAAAATGTAGGGAAGATTAAGAAACATAAGCAAATCACTTGTGTATTACTGCCTTTACTTTCCTGCACCTCTCTGCTTTATAGCACTTTGACTGTCATTGGTCAGATAAAACTGAAATGATAAATATATATATATATAAATTTTTCTTGCCAAGTGTGTGTGCCAGAGCTCCTGTTTCCTTCTACAGTGTGCCACTTTACCTGTGTCTTTATACTGACAAAATCCTGCCCTATGGTACTGCTTTTAGAAACAGAACTATAAGCTTGTAACTTTTCATATTTTTGCATTAATTATGTTGAACTCTTTGCTCCACCGTGAGATGAAAATGGGAAAAAGGTTATTAATAACATAATTATTTTAAAGTGAAATGTATTTTTAAATAGCTTCCTGAAAGCACTCCATTATACAATGAAGTTTTATTTAGAACACAAAAATACAAGTACACACTCTCACTGACATTCATACACAGGAAGAAAAAACCATTATTTTGAGAATGGGATTAAGGCATTAAAGTGATTTCACTCTGAACATTTTTTCATCCTATTTCAGCAGGACAGGAAATGCTTCTTTTATTTCTAGTGCTTGAATTCCATAGGATAAAGCTCAATCAGAAACATATAATCATCTGAGACAGAAGGCTTGCAAACAATATCTTTTGCAAATATCCTTTACTTTAGAAGAAATCTGAATACTGACCTTGTAGTTTTTAATCTATATCTGATTAGGTTTTTCTCCCAATGCAAATATGGTAGATTAATGGCACTGCACACTATAGGATAGATGACTCAAGTCTGAGGGCTGTGTGACTCTGAACAAAGGATCTAGACCCTGTATCACACCAGCTCATTACATATTTTGAACCACTGGTAGCAAAATAAAGTCACTGTTTTGATAGAAATTAAACTGGACTAGTTTGGAATGACTAAGCAGATACCCCCTCTGTCCCTTCCTTGGCCTTTGCCAAAAAGCAGTCTATCTGCCTGGTTCACTTATGAAAGAGGGAGATTATCAGTTTCAGATGAGTGACAGAATTCAGCAGCTGTTGGAATGATGCATGCCAACTCTGTTAAATTGTTTTCTTAGTGAAATTGCAGAGGTGAAAAACATGTAGAAGTTAACATGGATTCCATTCTGACTATGCCATGACTGTCTGTTTTTGCTACCTGGATCTTGAGGAAAACCACATTTTTGACCTGATCTTTCATAATTCTGCTAAAGTCTTTGATTCTGTGAATTGTTTTGCTTTGTGAACAGTCCTTTTGTCTGCCCTGATTAGTAAATTAGCAATATCCAGTGCCATTATATGAGAACAAAGGTTTTATCTCATCAGGCAAAGATGTTTGCTGAAATATTGTATGCTTTTTCAAATAAGTTAAACTAAGTTCATAATAGCCCTATCAGCGTGAGTGATGCCATGTTGATGGACAAATTTAAGGTCAGTTATCAGCAAGTGTTATTCTATACACTTGAAACCTGTAAACGCAAAAAATCTGCAGATATCCCATTGACCACTGATCACCTTTCTACAAAGCACAGTGACCTCAGAGTCTATGGAAAAAGCCTAAGGCCCAGAAATTGTGCATCCCACAGGTCAGACTAACTTTGTAAAAGTGCCCTAGAGTGTCCACCGATAATGTGTGATACAGGCTGCCAACAAGTTTTGTTATCTTGGTAATGAAATGTGGTGATTGCTGATGATATCACAAAGTGTATCAACTTGGCTAGCAACATTTTGGTAAATTATGGTTCCAGCCACTGAGTTCAAAATGTTTTTGAATGGGAATATTATGCTGCTGTTGTCATAGTTTTATGGCTTCAAGATTTGGACAAATTGCTATGTAAACGCCTCATTCATTTTCACCTATGCTGTTTTCAGCAAATTCCTGATGTCAAGTGGCAAAATAAATATAACTGAAGCTCTGCAGTTTGTAAAAGCTTTGACATTGACACTCTAATCATATCTCAGATGAGAAAGCAATGTCATGGAGTTCATGTGCCTGAGGGAAGCATCCCATTGTTTTGATAGAAAGACAAAGATGCAGAACTGGGTGGCTGAAACATTGGGAAGATTATCTCAAGGATAATCTTAAAGTATGTGAAGTAAACGTATCTAAAGACAAACTTTGATGGCATCAAGTTCTGTAATTCTAACGACCTTGAGGAACGTATTGCTGCTCATACACTGAGCTAAAAAGTCTTCAGTGTGGAGCAGCAGAAGAAAATAAGAACATAATTTAAAAAAAAAAGATCAGAAAACCCACAATTCACAGATGCCTTCAGGCTGTCCCAGGTTTTGCCTGTGACACATCCATAGGGTACTAAGCCTTCCAACTGGTCTCACTCTCATCCCAAAACTTATGAGTGAACTTTGGAAGGCAGGTGCAGTTTCCTGTGTTGATGACAAGAGAAAATTTGTTTC
The DNA here is from genome assembly GCA_013399945.1 of Ploceus nigricollis. Lineage (NCBI taxonomy): Eukaryota > Metazoa > Chordata > Aves > Passeriformes > Ploceidae > Ploceus > Ploceus nigricollis. Next base: position 851,926 of record VXBC01002945.1, read on the forward strand.
CCCTGCAATAGTATGAAACAGGATGTTCACAAGTCCCTCTTGGATGACTCTTAACTGCTCCAGAGAGTTTATTGTCTGCTATTTCTCTATTGCCTGCTTGCTTTGAGTATGAAAGTGGGAAAGGGCAGATTTACTCCTGAAGCAGAATTCACTTTAGTGAACTTTAATGAGAGGGTGTTAGTATCTAAAGAAATTTTACTTGAGTATTGTGTTACTTGGGAGCTTTTCATATTCAAAGGCAGAACAAAACCAGAAATTTAAACTCTATAAGACTAATTATAAAATGCATAACTACAGCACACTTTAATGCAAACTTTCTATAATTAGAAAAGATAAGTTGCTGTCTTTTCATGCAATAGAAATGTTCAAGTGCCCAACAATATAATTACACTTTGAAGTGTTCTCTAGTCTTGAACCAATGAGGAAAAAAAATAAAAATCAAAAGACATAAAGATTTCACCTTTCCTTGGATTTTTATCTCATATTAAAGAAATTATAATTGCAGTTTAAATTATAAAACTACATTCTCGATGCAGTGTTGTATGACTGAAACTATTAAACTTATTAATGTTAAAACAGAGGACAATTTATTCAGCATAATCTGGTGCAAAGAAAAGCATCTTGTGACTTAAAGGGGTGATAAGAGTTTCCCCTCTGTCCACAAGAAGCCTATTGTAGGACCTTAGAGATAGCTGAAAAATTTAGATATATTAATCTACACATTTGAAGGTTAAATTAAGAGAATGAAACATGTTCAGGTTAAGTGATGCTATTAATGCTATGACTTCACATACAGTCTTCCTAAAGCATTAATGCATGATCATGTAGTTACATATGCTCTCACATCCCTTTAACTGCTACCTCTTATATGCAGCAAAATTTGTAGAAAATGGAACATATACCTTTGAAATAATGCATAAATATAACAAACAGGTATCTTTTCTCCTAACCCTAACCCTAATCCTAATCCTGGAGGCTAGAGGTGTGATATTTTGAGTTGCTCTCCTCATTCTCTCCCTCCATCCCCCAGCATTTCAGGAGGACAGGGAATAAGGGCTGCAGTTGGTTCACCACATGCTGTTTCTGTCACTCCTTCCTCCTCAGGGGGAGGACTCCTCACACTAATCCCCTACTCCAGGGGTCCTTCAGCCCTTCTGAAACAGACCCTTCCAGTGTGGGTCCTCTGTGAGGTCACAGGTCCTGCCAGCAAAGCTGCCCAGCCTGAGCTCCTCTCTCTGTGGGGCCACAGGTCCTGCCAGGAGCCTCCTCCAGTGTGGGGTTCCCATGGGATCACAGCTTTCTGCAGGCATCCACCTGCTCTGGCATAGAGTCCTTCTCAGGCTGCAGGTGGATCTCTGCTCCCCCATGGATTTCCATGGGCTGCAGAGGGACACCCTTCCTCACCAGGGTCTTCACCAGGGGCTGAAGGGGAGTCTCAGCTCTGGCTCCTCCTCCCCCTCCTTCTTCACTGACCCTGGGGTCTTCAGGGCTGCTCCTCTCACATATTTTCATCCCTTCCTCCTTGCTGCTGCTGCCTAATGGTTTCTTCCCCTTCTTAAGTCTGTCATACCAGAGGCCCTATCACTTTGCTGATGGGCTCAGCTTTGGACAGTGATGGGTCTTTCTTGGAGCTGGCTGGCCTTGACTACTTCTCACAGGTGTCACTTTTGTAGGTCCCCTAATGTACCAAAACATTACCAAGAGAACCCAATACACATTCTTGTATTCAGAACAGAGGAGGGTGAGGTTAAGTGGGCTAAGTCTGTACCTCTGAGTAGAGTTCAGAAAGCCTTTCATTTGCTTTGAGTGATGTGTTTCTGATTTTTATAGGTAAGGATATCGCACAGTTGGTTTTTTTCCATTCTGTTCTTTGTAGATAGAAGAGGTCTTTAAAGCTTCAGAAGTTGACACTGACATAGAAGATAACACAACTTGTTGTCTTGTGCTTATATCTGAAAATAGACCTTCTTTAATCCACCAACACGCTAATATTTTCTTCTTTCCTTTTTTTCCTTTTTTTTTTTTATTTTGGGGAGTGGGCATGACAGCTGTTTAATCTTCAGCAGAGTAACATTCAGCAGATGGATTAGAATTCTTATCTTGCTAAAACCAGCAACATCAGAAATCAATATATGAGAGACTTTCTGAAGTAATATTTCAAAGCAGAGCACAGTTTTCATAAGTTTATAGAAATAATCCTAACTCTTGAAGATGTATCTGTGAGGTGATACAGAAAAAATTAATACAGTTCAGGCTTACATAAAGTCATGAGGGATGAAAATTTCAGCCCAGGCGCCTCTGCAAATAGCCTTTTGCTTACAAACTTTGACAGCCATAGCTAGATTTCATTTTGACAAATGGGCTGTTATCTGTTTTGTTTTCTTTTATTCTACATCAGGCACAATGAATTAAATGCAAATAACACCTTCTTCAATAATCAGAGTGTTCTAGATGGAAGAGATACATTTACATTTGCATGGGTAAATAACAACAACTCTTCTACACCAAATTTCCATAAAAATCCAAAAATGCCCTTTGTAGACAAACTTAGGCCCCTTGCATGTAGGGAGCCCAGCTCCTGGAAGTACTTAATGGAATGAGAGTGCATATGTAGGGAAGCTGAGAGACAAAAACTCAGTAAGCATTCAGTGAATGTTCTTGGGTATAGCTGAGCCTGACCTTTGTCTGTCATAGTTCCACTGATATAAAGGGAACTTTAACAATTTATACAGGGTGAGAATGCAATCCGTGTGTTTATTAAGCCTTTCTTCTACTGTAGAAACAACTAGGTACCCAACAGAAGTAAATCAATGTAGTTTCACTGAAATCTATGGAGATATGATGATTTTAAGAAGCAAAGACCAGGTCCTCATACCTCTCCCAAATGAATGCTCTCTTTTTGTTGTCTATTGTCTTCATCTATTTATGAAGTTCTTATATTTCAAATTTGCTTTTCTCTCTTTGTCTTTCTGCAGTAACAGTCTCAAAATGTGAGCATCTCCACGCTCTATGACTGTCACCACTACAGCACTACTAAGGCTGCCAACTTCTAGGCTAGAGGCTTCTTCCATTGCTTCCTGTGGACACTTTCTACCATTGCCACAGAGCTGCTGGCAGCACTGCTGACAGTTCTGAGCATGACTGTGTTGTAAACGCAACATCAGATCTGGCATGAACTGCCTGGTGAGGCCTTCTATCTTCGTCAGGTGTAGCAGAGGACTCTCAGTCAGGGGAGTACATGGCAAAAGGCCTTCGAAGCCTTATTAGAAGACTAGTACTACAAAGCCCTGCACTGAAACAGTAAAGATGTGTTAATCACCACAGGCCTCCTAAGGCACTGATAGTTAGCCTGCAAGGTTGTACTGAAAAACGTCTCAGTATCTTTGGGTTGGTTTGTGAAGCGCCTCATCTTCAAGGGGCTGTTTGCAGCCATTTTCTTAACAATCTGCCCTGCTCCATCTTTGGGACATGGAGTGGATGGAGAATATGCCAAAAGGCTAAAAAGTTTCTGCCTTTTGATTTTGCAACCAAAGGATCGCTTTACTTTCTCTTGCAGGTGCTCTTCACTCCAGTGTCTAAGCTCTAGAGGAAAGGGACGGAGAAGGGATGGCTTTTCCCAGGGTTCTGCTGAGCTTCTCACTCGTGTTCTCACTCCCTTGTGAAGGCACAGGCACAGATCCTGACTGTGCATGTACTGATGTGCCAGAATTAGGTGTCTCTGGGGTGAACTTCTGCTCCCTAGAGCAGAGACTTACAGTCAGTTATGTGGTGAGAGAAAGCAGCACGCTTGAAAAGTTGAACCCTAGCTACTGACCCCTTCCAGGCTCTGTTGGCAGTGGTAAACTGATGGGTGAAGAACTAGCCATCTTGGACCTGGAAGGAGAGAAAACTGGATCCAGAGACATTTGAGACAGTCTCTGTCTTCTCCTTCTTGGACCTCATTGATAGAGATGATTCCATCCTACCAAAGTCCTCAGTCCTGATTTTGCTCTGATGATATTCCTGCTCTGTGTTTGTGTCTGAAGAAAACTCACATTCTCCTTTGTAACAGGGCTCCCGTGCTCTGAAGTTGCTGAAGGGAATACTCTACTGAAACTAATATTTATTTTGCTTCTAAGTCTCAAAACACATTGCGCTGAAGAGGGTGCAGCTGCATAGAGAATTGAACTGAAAAGCTGTGTGCCATGGCTTGTACAGTCCACTGCACTGGTTGGAGAACAACAAACAATTTTTACATTTGCCTCTGTCTCTTATCAATTTGCATATGGTTGAAAGTGAGCAAACTCGAGGTATTAAATTTTAAAGGTGCAGAATGAGCAAAGAAAAATAGTGATTGATAGGACTGCTAGTTTTATGGTTTTTTTCACCTTCTGTTTCTGTGAATCTATTCTCTGTGAACAGAAAATGAAGAATATGTATTGCCATAAAAACTACCTTTAACATAAGCAACTGTCACAGCAGCGTACAACTTGAGATCTTCCTGACCTTGCAAGTTTGTACAAGGTGTTGGGAACTGAGTTGTTTTTTCTCATCTTGGAATATAAAGCTTGAGAGAGTGCTTCTGGCTCCATCTCTTAAGAGTGCCCATGGCCTGAACATGATATATACACAGCAACTTTATATGTATCAGAAATAGAAATATCAGGAAGGTCTGCAGATCCAGACCATTCTGGAACACTTTCCTTCTACCAGCTGCTGAGCATTGCATAGAGATGGAGTCTGTTTTGCTTTTATTAAATCCCACACAAAGCTCTCAGCAGACATTGTGCAGTAGATTGTTCTCCTTAAAGACTGGGGAAATTCTTGTTTACTATAAGAAACCCCAATGTTGAAAGGTTTGTTTACAGTTAGACCAGGTATTTGGAGGTCTCTTTTATACTATGGTATGTATTTCACACATCTTCAGGAAATATCTGTATCTCAGAGATGTTAATCCTCAGCTAAAGCCTTATCTACTGGAAAGCTCTGAAGCAATCTAACTTATCGTAATTGCTGCATGAAGTGAGGTAGGTGGGAGTGTCCTCTCAGTATAAGGCAGATTTAAGCAGTGAACTGTTTACAAACCAACAGCTCTTCAGAGAGGGAAATCTTTTGTAATAAAGAAGAAATCTTTTTTTTTTTTTTTTCCTACAGCTGTTTCAACAATATTTCACATGCAAAATGCCAAAATCCCAGGTTTTTGTCACAAGTTGAGGATTTTGGATGTCTATAAGACAAACATAAATGGCATAGGAATTTGAGAGTCCCAGGCAGCAAGATGACTCTGGTAATAAAATCCAAAATAATGATTACATATGTAGATGTGCCTAAAACTAACAGGAGCAATAAAAGGATGTCATGGAAACTGGTCTGTAGTGACTAAGCTGAAAGCAATGTAGGCTTATACACAGACTCAAAAGGGCTCAGATGGAAGATTCAATCATCCATTTGATAGCTGTGAATGAGCATTGTACTTTGAGGTCAGTGTACTGGAACTCATACTGTACCTCATACATCTTCACTGATGACCAGATTGATGAAGAGGAGTGCAACATCAGCAAATTTGTAGGTGGTTCTAAATGAGAGAGAGATTTATTGACATAGAAAATAGCTCCAGTTTGAAGGTGTCTCCATAAGCCTGAGGACAGCTGGCAGCAGTGCCAGTAAAGACAGCATGGAGAAATGTGGAACTCAGCACCTGGAGCAGAAAGCCTGCACCATGTGGTGGTATAGATGGGGAGCAAGTGACTGAACATCATTTACAACTCCCATCACCTGGATATGCTGCCATCATGGGACAGTTGAACAGCCAGGTGCTCTGTCCTTATGAACCTTGCTTAGTCACACATTTTGCCGTTGAGGGCCCGGTGCAATTAGCCTAACTCATGTAGACAGAGTACTGAGTTTATTCAACCAGCATTGTGGGCAGAAAAAGTTATCCTTTTAATCCTTTTTTTCAGTAGTAGAACATGTTTTGTTTTGTTTAGACATATAGTGAATGTTCTGCATAAAAATTCATTACCATGTCAGGCTTCCTCAATATGTCCAGTTTATATCCATGGCTTCTAGGCCCCAACAGATCCCAGCAAGACTCATTATATTGGTCTTGAAGTGGAATAAGTTGGTAAGTAGAAATTCTTTTGTTATCAAACCATGGTAGACTTATCTGTTGTCTGTGGCACAGAAAAACAGCCACAAAAAAGACTGAGTTGGTGTACTGCTGTGTACAGAAAATTCTGAAGTGTCCAAAACTGCCTCTGGTTCAACTTCAGCATTCGGGATTTCATCCTAGTATCAAAGATCACTGCTAGAGAAGCTCAGTTGCTCAGTACTTTTTTTTCTCAACACATATTAATTTTTTTTAGTAAGATTTTGTGCTAAGGTTAGAACCAAGTGTTGTGTCATATGAAGTCAAATTTGCATTAGGAATTATTTTCAGCAATCTCACTGAAGAAATAACCTCCTTTGGTTATGTAGCTACACACTTGCTGTCAATTGTTTTCCATGATGTATATTTTGAATGACTTTTTATTGCTTTTTATTGCTATTTATATTAGCTCCAGGTGAACACAATAATATTCTCATTCCTACCTACTCTTTTTTTATTCTCTCATAATTCCTGGAATATTATTTCTAAATGTTTACATGTTATACTAATAAATCTAAAGTTTTCTAGTATGGTCACAAGCTCCTTGCAACACTTTTATTTCTTGAAATGTTTCAAAAACAGGAAAAATTTAAATACATTTCTGTAGTGACATACATATATGCTTACACTTATTACAAAATATGTTGTTTGTTAGAAGACATATTAGAAATACAATAAAAAAACCCAAACCAAATGGAATCTTATACACTTTAAAGTACAACAAGAATTTTCCAGCCTCTCTTTGATAACTGCAGCTATAATGTAATACAGCAGCGGAAAAATAAATTACACACAAAAAATCCATTTCCATGCTAATGGAGTGTGTTGTATAAGACTGTTAGCATGCTTTCAGAGAGCAAATAGATGTTATTTAAGAAACTCACTTCTTAGAATAAAGGTGTACATTAAAATTGCTGTATGAAAAATTCTAGTCAGCTAAAAAAATCTATTTCTTCTTAATGAAAGCATTTATTTCTAAGTAGAAAATGCCGATGAGAATAATGACTGGATAAAAAGCAGTGAAGAACTGTAAAGCCTGGGATTTTCCATTTCAAAGTCCTTTAACTGGTTTCACAATAATGGTTTAAAAATGAATAATGTAAGATCAGGAAATTCTGTGGTTGTCAACTGACAAAGGTTTCTTCCAGTTTTCAGCCTGTACAAATGAAATTCCTCCTGAAAAGCCTTTAACTGAAAAAAAAAAAAGAAAAAACCAAAACTGCGGAGAATGTAGCTCATAACCATCATAATCAAAGCTGAACAAAGAAAGAAATGCTCTGTGTGTGTGCATGTCCATTTGCATGTGTATTTGACTGATTGAGACTGAGAAAGAGAAGGAAATTGTGTGTATACACCAGCAGTTCTTTGCTTACATTTTTTCACGTTACATAAAAAGATTAGCAGACTTCAAAGCAGACAGGTAAATGACACAGTCACGGCTGCCTGTTGATAAGTTCTGCCCTCCAGTAGTTCTACTCAATCAGTCCTCCTGCACTATGGTATACAGTCTATAATATTTTTTTTTATTATAAAAAAGAGAATGTTGATGTCTGTAAAAGCCAAAGTGGAAGAGGGCTGGAAAATGCAACAGCAGAGTGATTTCTTCCACATGCAAGCTGGTAATTTGCTTTGCTGGAGGTGTTGTTCACCACCGTTTTTATTGCAATCATTTAGGGAGATAAATGCGTGCTCCAACAAATGTTCAAAGAGAGCAAAGCTGTAAAAAAATTGATAGTGTTTCCATTTGAAGTGCTTATAAAACTACTTTAAAAATCTATGTTTTATCTTTCACACGCAGTATTAGCAGCTGCATATATTTGTGGAGCATATTTTTTCCTTGTAGTTTGAGTGCTATGAAATCCAGAAGATCCAGTGCAATTCCTTGCTCTGTTTGATTTTTAGCAATGGTTAGACTCAAATTTTCCACCTAAATAGTGAGTAGATGAAACATATTTGTATGCATCTTCTCTACTGCAGTTCTGCTTCACACATGAATATTAAATATCTTTTGGAGAAGATGGGAAGCCTTTCTCTTTCGGCCAAATCCCCTAACAATGTTTACTTTGTATATGAATGAGTTTCCTTCACCCCATAACATATTTTTAGAGGTACCAGATTAGGCCATACAGACTTAAAAGTGGAAGAAATTAAATAATCTAGGCCCATGGAAGAACATTTCAAGTAAGCTAGATATTAACCTGTAAATGATAAATAGGTGAAAGGGCAACAGCAGAAATGACATAGAGTCAATAGAGGAATGTAGGCAACCATCAAGCCATTATATGCAAAAGGTATTTTGCCGAGGCCCTGAATATTGGTCTTTGAGAGGACAAGTGTTTAGGCTTTTGAGTTTTCTGTGTGTGTGCATCATCCTTGTGAGTTAGGAAGCAGCTGTTCATGTTTGTTTCCCTTAGTTCCCATTCCAATCTCATGGGTGGAATTGTGGGGGGTTTTTCCAGTCGCTGCAAGGCAGGATATGTTCTAGTCTGTAATCCTCTTACTGGATACTCCTGATAGTCACTCAAAAGTCTGACTATCCCATGGAAGATAAAGAAATATAGACAGTGTGGTGTCTCCCTGGGAGATGTTCAATATACCAGCACTTCTCATGTAGACAGCATTGGTTAGTTTCTCCTTGTCTTGGCTACAACAGCCACAGTAGACCATTGTGAGTATGTCTATACTTGGCAGAAGGATGAATTTATGCCAGATTATAGTGACTGTGCATAGACATTGAGTATAGTGAAGGAATTGGCTGTCTCTAAAAGCAATGTTGTATTTTTACATTGCTCAGACACCCACAAAATGGTGTGGCAACAAGTGGCAGGAGAACAGACGCATCAGGGAAAAGAGTTAAGCATGTATTTTTAGGGTGGGACACTCTTTCAACAGTCAGATTCAAGCTGGTTAAAGTGACCTGATGTACTATTAGAAGACCTCAAAACCAGATTGGAGCAACTGCTTTTTTTTTTTCTGAGCTGAAAACTTAGGAAAGACTCTAACTCTACTATCAATTTTACCTAGCATTTAGGACTTGCAAAAAGGTTGTGGGATCAAATTCTAATTCCAAATCCCTTAAATCAGAAATTTTGACCTTGAGCTTTTCCCAAATTAGTTCTCCAAGCATTGGGTAAATGGTTATCTATGAGGATTTGTCTTTCTTTTGCTTTGTTTTGTTTAAGGAAAAAAGGAATAAGAGTAATTGGCTTGGGATATTTTTATACCAAAGGGTAGCAAATGTGCAAAGCTAGTGCCAATGGAACTAGCTACTGAAGTTGAAACAATATATGCATATGAGGGCAATGTGGCACCTGAGCCACTTAATCGTACTTAAAGACAGGGTTTTCAAGCTTTCATAGGCTGCTGCTTTAACTGTTCATGAAGCTCTTGAGACTAAAGCTGTTATCTCTGCATAGCATTACTCTCCACCATATATTCATGCCAGCTTGACTTGAACTAGCTCAAGGGTCTTTACAACATATTTTACTTCATGGAATAAACACCCTATATGATTCCTCTCTCAAAACTGTGGAGTCTTGCTGGAGGGGATATTTAAATCTTTGCCTTGGAGTTACAAATCCTAGACCTAACTTTCCTCTTGGCATCTCCTGCTATCACATAGCAGCATAAAAGAAGTGGAAGTAGGGTGAGATAACTCAGGTATGTAGAGATACTGTGCAAGTGAAAAGGGATGGAGTTAAGAAAGCCAGAGCTCATCTAGAATTTAATATGGTGAGGGCCATAAAGAAAAATAAGAAGTGCTTCTCCAGGTATATAAGAATAAAATGAAGGCTAGGGGAAACGAGACCACAGTGCTGATAGGATTGGGTGACAAAGGACATGGAAAAGGCTGAGGTACCCAGTGCTTTCTTCTACTCTTACTAGAATGATTTGTTTACAGGAACCACAGACCCCTAAGACTAGATGGAAGGCCTGGAGAAAGGAAGTCTTACCCGTGGTATGGGAAGGCCCAGGCTGTGGAATGTTTAAAGAACCTGGACATGCACAAGTCCATGGAACCTTATTCTTATGAAAATACAGTTTTCATAATTTCTGAATTCACAGGTGCTACTAAATATGATATAATAAGATACATATTTTCCTTTTCTTGCAATAGGTACCTAATTTGAAGAGAACTCCTAGCCTTGTTCTTATAATTCTGTACACATTTACACAGTCTGACCTGGTAGTCAATTGACATCCAATAAGCAAAGAACTGCATTCACTATTATTTATAATCTTTAAAATCTGGTGCGCATTAGATTTCTTCCCTCTTTTTATCTTCACTTCTTTCTGGCCAGCCTTTGAAATTGGTAACTGTTTCTGAATATTAAATCTGTGTGTTAAAACACATTGTCTGAGACTGTTAGTGTTTACGCTAGTGGAAAAAATTCTGATAAATGATTTTTCACTGTTTCTTGTTTATAAAATGCTAACAATGTTAATTATTCTACTTCTAGAAATTTTACATATGAATTATGTCAGCAATAGAGTGACCTTTTTGTTATTACTTGATATCTTGTTTGCTGATGTGAAAATGATTGTTGTCTAAATTAGACATCCTGAGGTATTTTCCTGATCCAGTGGGAAACTGTTTTATAGAAATAACATACACACTGTCTACTGTTTCCCTAGAATCAAATGGACTTATATTTTGGCTATGTTTTCTCCCTTGCTAAGGTACATAGTATTACATGCTAGAATGACAAGGATATAAACAAAACACAGCATGAGTAAAATAATCTGTCCCAAATTTTTTTGTCACATTCTTTTTGAAAGTCAAGATGATATTAATCTTGTTAACAGTCATCTAATTCACTCTGATTTCTTTCAGCTTTCATTGAGATCTGTCCTCTCAAATTAGACTTTATTCTCTTCTTGCACTTTGTTGATTTTCACCTAGTTTCCAGTGAAAAACCCCAAACTTTCAAAAGATTGTTTAGTAACTTCCATATTGCTGAATGAAGCTATCAATTCCAATGTTAATGCCCCCAGAAACTTCTTGTGCTCTTGTCATAGTTGGAGGGGGAAGTGAGTTTTTTCAGGAAGTTGTGGTCAAACCAATCAGTGAGCAGGCTTGAATATTGACACCTTTAGTGACCACTGAGGACATGGATACACCTCTGAGAACACAGGGGGTTAAAAGCAAGAACTCCCAAGAGATTCTCTCTTTGTTTCCAGTCAGTGGAGGAGTGCGGACCTGCCCTGCCCAACCACGGGCTGGGCGGGGGAGGGGAAATCCATGTGGCCAGGCTGAGGTGGGCCAGAGCCCCGGAGAAGAGGGAGGGGGCTGAGGGAACAGAGCAAGGCTGGAAGGGTGGAGAACTGCTGAGGTGTCTCCCGTCCCCCCTCCCCCCCCAGAGAAAAGAGAGACAGAGTTGCTTTGAAATTTGATATCATGTGCCAGC
>VXBC01002945.1:863621-1003637 GCA_013399945.1 Ploceus nigricollis
AGGTGTTGTCAGATTGTGGAAGGGTGGAAATTGAGGGAGGAGGAGAAATGTTTTGGGAGGTTTTCATTCTGCTTTCTGTGTGTGTTTTCTATGCTTTTGTAGGTTCATAAAGTTTTTTCTTTCTATCCCTAAGTTTGGGCCTGCTCTGCTCTGTTCCTGGTCACATCTCACAGCAGTTGTTGGGAAGAATATATATTCATGGGTGCACCAACCCATGACAGTTCTATCCCAAAATTCTCATGAAAATGCCCTTCCTAGTTCATTTACTCCAATGGAGTGTGTCATACAAAGGCATTGAAATAACTCATAAGTATTATAAAACATACAATTCAAATTGCAAAAGTCAGAAAATATTTTTATCTTTATAAGGTGCTTTCACATTCGCTTTGGGGAAAAATATTCTGTTTCATCCCTGTCATTTATCAATCCTAAAGCAGTACACCTATCTTGAGTGAAGTTGATGTCCTCTGCAGTTTAATCTATGGTAGACTTACAGAAATTTATATCAGGTGTACAACAAATTTATTTTCTTTTTTTTGTTTGTTTGTTTGGGATTTTTTGGAGCTTCTCCCTCTTTAATTTTACTATATTTATGCATTAAATGATCTGCTGAATAATGTATATTCATTCAGATACATATGGAAAAATCTCATCTGTAATGGATAGAAAGTTTTGGAACGTCATCACACACATTTTACAAGCACAAAATATGAAAAAATTACATTCATTTTCTTGAGGAGCAGGCAGAAATTCTTGGATGAATGGTGAAGCTGCTTTTTCTATACTTGTAATAGAATTGTCAGTATCTATGTTTAAAACTAGTCAGTTAAAATGATGGCATTAATTGCCACTTATTTTTATCTAAGAAGATGATGGATTCAGTTCTGATCATTATAAAATTTCTTGAAAAAATACTGTTACTTCCATTATGTTTTGGAATTACCATATTTCTGAGATTTTTCCTAAAGTGATTCAGTGTTACATAATGGCACTCTTAATACTATTATTTGAAACTGGTGAAAAGCAAAGGCCTCCCATACCACAAAAAAAAAATTCATTGTGGGGGTTTTTTAACCTAAGAAAGAACAATATTTGCTTGTGTTTTTAGTATAATGTCTATCACTATTACTGTGTTTGCAAAAACTCACTCCATTTTAAACCCCTATTGAAGGTAATAGGACCATAGGATTATAGACAAGCCTAGGTTGGAATCGACCTTAAAAGACCATCTGGTCCAAGATTTTGTTAGGAAAAGGAGCCTAGACAAGATTATCTACCACTCTGTTCAATTACATCCTGAAAGCCTCCAGTGGTGGGGACTCTACTACGTGCCAGGGGAGGCTGTTACAGGGAATGGTTGTTCTTACTGTAAAAACATGTCTTTCTTATATTGAGATGAAAGCTCTCCTGGTCCCCATCATCCCTGGTCTTCTCCATGTAGGTCTTGTGAAGGGAGAGCCTCTGTCGTCCTTCTAACTGTCCTTTAAGGACAGGAATACAGTGGTGAGGTTCCCCAAGCCTTCCTTTCTCCTGGCAAAACAGACATTACCTTTTCAGTCTTTTTTCACGTAGCAGGTTCTCCAGCCCTTCAATCTTCTATTACACTTAGAAATTGCAACATATACTTCTGGATTAAAAACGGTTAATAAATGGGAAATTTGAATTAATGCCCTGCAGTTAGAGTGAAGGCTGTTGAACATGAGCACAGCCTTGACAGAGGTCTCAGTTGAAACTGAAGGGGCGTAGGAGTGGCAAAAAGATCACTTTATATGATTACCCTTTTTACATGATAATCATGGATAATTTGAATAAAGTAAATGTATGAAATGGAAAGGGTTAGGACAACATCAACAGAGAGCACTTCATCAGATAGACACAGAGAAGAGAATAATTTAAAGGAAAAGCTATTCTTGATACTACTTCTGCTATAGTAATTGTGATCTAATGGAAATAGGTCCCTCGTATATTGTCTTTTTCCTTTACCCAGTATAGTGTTTGCAGTCAGCCTATGGGTTCTGAAAACTCATTTTGCATGGAGTTAAAATAGTTAAAGCTGGCCATGGAATGTTATCTGTGAACTCTTGGGATCTTTTCCCATCTTTTACTGATGTTTCTTTCTGATGGAATTATTATGTGCAGCATGAAGAGATACACAGGTAAGTGAGTAAGTAAAGCTGTCTTTTAGGAATTTTATCCTAGCTGCAAATGCTGAATACATAAGGTTCTCATGACTTGTTTCCTCACCTGCTCTCTTTTTCTTTCTTTACTGTAGCATCCTATGCAGTGTCCCTTTTGAATGCAAAGAAAGATTGTCACCAGAAAAAAAAAATTATTCTTATATATTTTATTTATCTATTTGTTATAAGTCTTTAGTAAGGCCTCTGGAGTAGATTTATTTTCTCTGCTACCTGGATGCTGTTGTCAAAGATGTGTTATGACTGTCTTCATCTTGCCAAGCTCTATTATGTTGTTTTGTTGTCACTAACACATCTGAAATCTAATACATTTTAGTCTACCCTAAATGCTGTTTTCATGGCATGTTTAATGCTTTCATGCTTCTCCTAGATAGAAATGGAGTTTTGGAGCTTAAAAATAATTCAGTATCTAAAATATTGAGAAAAAGGAACTTATTCTTGTGGAACAAAGAAAGCTTGAATTTCATAAATCTGATTAAATCTTAACATGACTGATGTGTTAACTTCAAAACATCGTTTCAGGTTGATCAAGGTGCTGAGCTGGTAGACAAACAGCAGTTTTGCCTTCCAAGGCTTTATATTGCTATTTCGTTGTATTAATATTCTCCCATATCAGTTCAGATCATTAGATGCTCTTATTTAAATGGAAAGAAAATTTCAAAGATCACCTCAGTCAAGCACTATCCTGCTCCTTAACAGAACGGGAAACTGCAAATATCAATGCTGCTAATAGAAGAAAATTATTGTTCTAAGTTCACTCAAAATGATAAAGCAATAAATAAATAAGTATTCTACAGGTCATGCCCCTAAGGATCCCCAAAGGTTTACTGATTTCATTTGTATTGCAAGCATGTCAGGGCAGTCTGGGTAGCAGCTAAGCACACAGACTTTTCTGCCACTTTCATCTGCATAACATAGCCTAGTGTAAGATACATGATTGCCAAGCCTGTTTGAGGGCTTCGTTTTAGGGCTTCAGATAAAAAAAATCCCTTCCTCAGCTTGGAAGCTCAGTAGGCAGAAATCATCACAGTATGTATATGCATGTGCAATTAAAACTACTGAATCCCTTTTGTGCTTATTTAATTGAATTCTGTATCTTTTGCATCACAGGACATGACAATTTCAGTTCAGTGGTGATCTGCAAAACTAGGAAAATACAAGAGAGATCTGTTTTTGCCTTTTTTTGAACACATCCTTCCTCTGGCAAGATCAGAAAGACAGACCTTACACACAGCCTTTCTCATAATGTTTTCCCATCCTATTCTTCACTCCCAGAGAGGAAAAGGCTATGCGAAAGCAATTTTAGTAACATTTTTGTGTATGAGATGAAGTTCTTCTGTAGATCTACATGACTCACAGAAGAATGGCTTGATTCAATGCAGGGACTAGGCAAAAATGTTTATGTCCTTCATTACTCAAAGTGATTAAAACTGTAATTGGAAATGGCTTTGAACAGGCTTAACAGGGACAATCAACTAACCTCCCTTCCAATGAGGTAATCTCTTTCTCCTGTTGTATCTGGCTTCTGCAGTGTCACAGCTTCCCCTCAACACAAGCTGGGAGAGCCAGATCTGCTTGCCTCAGGTTGCTCTTCTGCCTAATGTAGTTAGAAAGGTTCAAGTTGTACCAATTTGCAATGACACTTATTGGCTTGGACAAGGGCAGGCTTTGATTATTCAGCTTTTCCTTATTCTTGCCAAGGCAAAGGAGGAGCAGATGTCGATTTTCCAAAAATCTCCCATTTTCATGCATGTACAAATTTTTTAAGAAGGAAACAGCCCCAAGGTAAGTTAAGCTGCCTGTTATTTTGCACTTTATACATTTAACTTAAAACTATCCTATGTCTTCTGAAAATGCAGGACATGATTTGATGCTCCTTCATACAATTCTTCTTTAGGAATTAATTCCTCTTTTAAAGAGACAAAACAAGAAAAAGTAACTTTTTTCCCAGCTCTCAGACAGATTCCATGTCTTCAAATCACCTTTGTTAACCATGGCAAACATTGTGAACTGGCAGGCAAAACACAAAATTGGACTTTTAATCTTGGGATGTTTCCTCTGGGTTGTCATTTCTAGACTCTTTCAATTATAAACTAGCAGGCAACATTATTTTTATAAGCTACAAGTACTCCATTTAAGAAGCATTCTTTACAATAGAAACTGCATACTTTACAACTTCATAAACATTTTTCTTGTCAAAGAAACAGATTAAAATTGCTAAGTGACCTATTTAGCATGGTGATATACAAAACAACCCACCTTCTTCAAAAATAACTGATTTTTTACTGTGCAATTATGCAAATCCATAGGAAATTCATTAGGACCTTACACAAGACAAGGCTTTAACCAAGGCTTGCTAAATCCTTGTGAACCTTTTGGTGGTCATCCTCTCCACATCCTGAGACATGGCTTCTAGAAATAGTCACCCTGAACTGGCTTTTCCTTCACTTCAATTTCCCATCCTCACCTTTAAGCATGTTTTATTGATAGTGGCCCTTTTCATAGAGCTCAGTTTTGTGATGAAAAGGTAACAGCGACCATTTGAAGTTTTTACTGGGGAGGTGCAGTCCAGGAACCAACGAAATATTTAAAAGCCTTTGACCATTTCTTCTACTTAATTCACCAAATCCATCTGGAAGAAGTACATTAAAAGCTACAGAAGATTTGCTCAGTTTTGGAGTGCACTGTACCTTTCATGTCTGCAGTGTGGTGTTTAGTTGACAGGTTTAATTGTTCCCAGATTCAGCACTCCTCATTAGTTTGCATTTAGTGCTGTGTCTTTTATGGATGGTAGATTATTTGACATGACTTGCTATTGCAGAAATAGTTATTTCCAAGCTGCTGCCAAGAGACTGCAAATTATTTTCATCTAACACTCACAAGTTTATACTTTCATGTTCTTATGCCCAGTCCTAATGAACCTGACTTAAAAAGGAAAATTTAGGCAATGACTATCTCCTCATTGTAATTTCACACAGATTATCTTAAACAAATGAGAGCGTCTTGAGACTTGCACAGTGCAGATGCCAGGGAATGCCCAAATGCTCATTGATTACATTAACAGCTTTGGTCACGGATGGTGTAATTCTCCCCTATGACAGTTCCTAACATAGAAATATAAAAGGGTTGGTTGCTGGATTGCTTACATTGAATGTTAAAATACTTCGCTCTTAGACCAGGTGGATTTCAACATTCTAGGAATGATGTTGTTCTTTTCTCTGATAGCCACAGGAACCAGTAAGTATCTTTGTGGTGTAATTATAAATAGCAACAATTATTATGCTTCAACAATAGCTTACCTATAAATTGAGTTAAGCTTCTTCATGTCATGTTTATGTTCATATCATTCCTAGTAATACATTCAGAATCCCTTTAAGGTTTAGGATTAATTTTACTTTATTTGTTTATTTACTTTTTTACAGACATCCAGTACTAACCTGTGTCTTGCCTCATGTTTCTATACTATTTCTAGAATCTATAAATAGATTCTCTCTATAATAGACTCTCTCTATAAAAGAACCTTCTATAGAAAGGTGAAAATTGCAGCTAACACAGGCTGTGTGGATACAAAGCTGATTTCTTGGCTGCCTTTCATTCAAAATTCTTTCTTCCAAGTTATATTCAGGTAGCTACTTCCTTGAGCAATGTCTGTAGTTGAATTTTCTTGGGCTAATGCCTGAATTGATGGGGCAAGAACTGATTAGTAAAAATGGTGTCATCAGAATACGATCTTTATTAAGAGCTCATTTAGTTTTGTCCACCAGGCCTTCGTATTTACTGAACAACTTACTGTTAATTCCTAAAATTTACTGTTTGAGTTAAAGCCCCTGATTTCACTGTGGCTTTTGACTTGCTCTGCAGGTGTCCTTGATTTCATTTCTACTGCCCTGATTTCTAGTTATATTATACACTCTGGATTAATCTTTCATCATTTGCTTTATGTGAGCTGGTTGCATATCTATCTTGCAGCCTATAAATTTCCATTTTCTTCTGCAGTTGATGTCTAAACCAAATACTTGAAAAGTATGCCTGAAGTTTCCCAGTTGGTTCTCAACTTAAAATCCATGAAGATTTTTCAGGAATCACTAAATGTAGATTGGAAACGTAGTCCTGCCTGGAAAAATTATATCTGCCTTAGTTGTTTCAACACCAAGTTGTAATTTAAGGATGTTGGAGAGTTTTATGATGTCTGAACAGTTGTGCATTTCATGCTGTTCAAAATACGTGTTCAACAAATTCATGGACTGTAGTTATGACTTTTGGCTTGCTCTGCGCATATTGGTTTACATTAAGTATTAAATGTTTGCTCAGCTGAGTGTCAGCTCCTACAAAACTGATTAAGTCTATCTTGCATTCCCAGCTCATCCACAAATAACCTGGCAGTAGGTAGTAACTGCCGTTAGCACTGGATCCTAAATTCTAAAGTATGCACTGTTTTAATGGATGAAGCCGCTCACATCAAAGTCTTTTTGGGTTGTTTGGGGCCTTCTGGAGAGATGTACAGCTACTGTGTCACATGGATTAAGCTTGTCTCCTGTGCTACAGAACTGGTATCTGGAAAGCATCTGGATTTTGGTCTGCAGTGTGCTCTTTGCTCAAAGCACTTTTCTCTGGCTTACTTTCTCATTGTATCACTGTAGGCTGAGCTAGAGAATTCAGAACTGGTTTTTTCTTGATGCTTTTTTATATGATGGATGTGTAGACTGTGGAAAAGTAGTTTACCGTTCCCATAAATTGTTAAATCTTATTTATTTATTATGATGTGTCTCAGCTTTTAGCCTTTCCGTTTCCCTAGGTGTCAATATAACCAGAACAGAATAGTTCAAGTGTCTTCAGTTTCAGCTTGCCAGCATACAGCCATTACTGGAACCTGCTAGGTTGACAGTTCAAGTTGGTGCTGTGGATCTGGATTGCTTTTTCCTTGACCTCTATTACTATCACAACACAAAATGCCATCATAAATTTTATTCCTGGGAGATCTTTACTGCCTAGTTATAACAGCCACATTTTTGGCCACAAATTTATCTGACTCTACCATTTAACAAGATCTTGGAATTTGAAGTCATTAATGCCTTTGCTCTGAGTAAATGTGGTCTGATTTCTTGGCTATTATTAGTGCATAGTGAAAATGCATCATATACTCCCATTCATCTTTGGTCTTGTATTACATTTATAGTTGGGTAGCTTGCAGTCTTCTTCAATGTATCTCATAGGAAATCTTGGATTTTCTTAACTCACTCTTGTCTTTCACTTCTCTGCATCTCCAGTGATGACAGATACTTCTGCTTTTAAATCTTTCATCATAACATAGCACAAGAATTTTTTTCAGACAGTATTTGGTGATAAACTAATACAGCTGCACACCGTGTTGGCAAACCTTGAGTATTGGTCTGGAGATGAATTCACTGGTAATATCAGAGAAGAGAAGACACAATTTCTGGTATGACATGTAATCTGTACTTGAAGATTGCATCAACCACTTTCACTGCTTTAGTTGCTTCTCTGAACTTCAGTTAACCACAGGGCCAAGTCAAAGTCAGGCAGAAAAAATAACTGTAACCTTTTTCAGAGGATTCCAAACTTGATAGGCTACTTCACAAAAAATGCCCTGACATCAGTTTTTAAATGTCACCTTCAGACAGCCTGAACTCAGAGTGAGTTCAGATTGCTGACAAGAGTGTTGTGCCTGTATAGATCCATGTTTATTGCGAAGGAATAGCCAGAGGTTTGTAGTGTACCTTCCCCAAGATGTCATTCATACACCATTGGTAGCTTTGCTCTTGCCACTGCATGCTATAGTCAAATATTTGTCTATCAATTTTTTTTCAAAAATTTATCAAAAAAATTGTGGCTAGTCTATAACATGGAAACATTCATGTCTCTGGAGTTAAACAGAAACTCATACTCGCAGTCCACACTCCTCCTGCACCCAAGGAGCATCCAGCCACCTGTCAGCTCTAGCTCAAAGCTCAGTGACCTTGGCACTGCTATGGCAGGATGGATATATGGCAGGGTAGCCTTTCCAGACATCTGAGTGGGACAGTCAGATTTATTGACTTGTATGCATACAATGAATATTGTAGTATCTCTTTAAGTTTCTGTAACTATATCCCATCACTATGGTTGATGTTTGCTAAAGGAATAAATGAATGCTTGTAATGAGCAATTAAATCTCTATCATATTAGTGATGTCAGACATAAGATGTAGCAGTTAAAGTCTTTTTAAAAATCTAAATGTATCAGAAACCTCTACTGTTGTAATAAAAAGGGAACATGTCAGCGTTTTATTAAAAAAACTTTATTGGGTAAAATTAATTGCATTTAGCATAGTTTATTTAATCAACATAAAAATTTATGAATAAATTTTTAATTCTTTTTTTTTCTCATTCAAGTTTTATTTTAAATATTCTTTACTAAAATTTTGCATTTCAAAATTATGACGTTCTAAATGCCAAACCAAATAAGTGCTTTGTTAAACTGTAACATTTTGGATATTGACTGTTTTTTAAAAAAAAAGAAAATTAACTTTGGAAGAGAAAATTTGCTCTACATAAAAGACTGTCTTTGAAAAAAAACTGTCTGTTGTACAATTTAAAAGTAACAGGATAAGTCTTTAATTCCTGGTTTTATTTGATTCCTGGAGTGTGAGGAAGACTGTCAGTGAAAATTTTCTAAAAGTTCATTTTATTGTACTATGAAGTATTGTATATAATATTTTTCAGTTTTCAATGTATTCTAAAGAAAAAATCCTATTGCAAGCCTTTTAATGTTTCTAGACGTATGGAACATTTAACATTAAATAATTTCATGAGGCCAAATAAAGCCTGAAAAAGAAGAAAAGGACAGGAACCTTGCCTGTGTGTTGGTGGCTTGTCCATGACAACTGTTGGGAAAGGATCATAAGTCAGGTTCTAGGATCACACCAGTTTCACTGTAAAACTGGCACGGAGAAGAAAAAGCAGTAGAGAGATGAAATGGGTGTTTCCTTGGATGGAATGGGTAGTTGGGATAGGCAAAGAACAGCAGCCACTATTTCCACTCAGCTTAACAGAGAGATAAATTTGATGATTTTAGTTATTACAGTTTGGGCTCTTTTGCCCTTTGAGACTTCTAACATTACCCTCCCCAAAGTCTGCAGTTTTGCACCACTCTTATCTCCAGGGCCATTGTCAAAGATGTAAAAAGACAGTGTCCTGTGGGTCTGCTGTGGTGCGTTTTGGCCCTGATTTTTGTCTCACTAATCTCTTCAGGACTGATTTGCTAAGCAGAGGTTAAGTCCTTCATAAGTCATTCATGATGCTAAATATGGTAGCTAGGCCTCCTTCCAAAATGTGGATGTTAAGAATTTGGTATCCTTTACAGCGAGGATAGAAAAATTAGGTCTTTAGGTCTATAGTGAGCGTAGAGAATCCTCAACAACTGTCATGTTGAGATGTGTTAACAGGTTGGAAGTAACAAGGAAAATTATGACTTTTAGCACATAGGGATATGCAGCCAGCTGGCATTTTGGAGTTACATACAGCATATTCACCAAAGCAATGACTTTGACTTAGGTTTTCTCTTCATAGCAAGGCTATTACCACCAGGATATGAAATAACTTTCTCATGAGATCTTGTATTTTGATGTATCCTTCTTGTAAGGTGAATCACCTACAGCAGGAATGACAGAGTCCCACTTGTTCAGGTCACCCAGCTGCTGATGAGGCAATTTCTTGGAGTGGGAGTTCAAACTCCTTTTGACAGGGGTGATTTGGACACATGCATGATTAATGTTATAACCCTTAAATTCATGGATTAAATGAGGCTGGAACATCATAAACACCACTGCCAGCTCCATCTTTCCAGCTATATTTTCTAGTGATTTCTGCCAGGAGGTAATGTGAATAAATGAAGCACTCTTGCATACTGCATAAGGTTAGACAGAAGACAAATGTTAACAGGTAAGTGCAGTAGAGATAATGATGTAAAGTTCACCTCTGAGCCTAAAAGTTTTGTGGGAATTTTCAATTGAAAGAATAAGTATCTAAAAAATTGGGCAGGAAGTTTGAGAATATCACTGATGCCAAAAATAGCTGATGTGAATTACAACTTTCCATAGCATGATTTCATCATTAATGACATAAATAACAAATACAAGGTTGTTATCTGAGTTACCTCTTGTTTTGTTCCACAGCTTTATACCCATGTATTTTGAGAGTTTAGGTTAAAAATAAAGACTGGTAGATTTTTGAGCTTAACAAATGGAGAGCTTCCATTTTTAGGAACCTGCTAGTCATTGCATCTGAAAGAATTTTATGAACTATGATTAAACCTAGCTTCAACATACACTCTAAAAGAGATATCTTAGTATTTGTATTTACTGTCCAATCAGATGCCTGACATTTTACCAGTTCTTGCTATTTAAAAAAAAAGAAACCGTAAGTGAAAACCAAAAGGATATACAAAACAAATCATGTCTCTGAATGCAAAATAATTGTAATTGGCTTTGAATGCTGTTTCACAGTGCTAATGTTTTCCTAGAATTGTTGAAAATTTAGAACTTTTTATTCTGTAGAGAGATAATCATATTTGTAGACTGCCAATCAGTCAATGTGATGGTTTAGGTTTTAATTTAGGTTGCTTTTGTGGCACTGTATCATTACTCATATAGATTAAGCTTAAAAAACTCATATACTGAAGGTGGATCTCTGGCAATCTTCAGCCTAAATGCTGCATCTGTACCCTTGGTTAAAAATACCCAACACAGCATAATGAACTTCCTTAATTCAGAGGAAAGCATTTTGGTATCTTTCAGCTGTGTGTCTTTTGAATATATGTTTGTGTATATGTATAGTGTTAAAAAGTAACCCCTCTACATTTCCCTGGTAAACCAGTGCCTGATTATTTACAGACTCACCATTTCTGGCCTTCTAATTAACCCTCTTACTTTTAGTCAATTAAGAGAGTTGTTTGTTTATTTTTAAATTATATAGAACTGAGCACATGATGCTGTGAAATGTAATGCTTTAAATTTAATATACTGCAGCTGGATATTAAATAAGTAATCAACTAGTTGAGTAGCTGAAAAAATTTCTTTTTTTCCAAGTCTCCCAAGGCACCCACTTCTCTTCACAAGTGCTGTAGATTTTTTTTGCATGTGTGTTTTATTTTCTATTTATATCTTATGACAGGGGAGGAAAAGCTTAATTAAACTCCACCTATGGTTTGCCATAAGTTGGAACAATCTTTTTAGTGCTATAAACAAAGATGATAGCATAATGAGAAGTAAAGAACGGTGTAATAATGCACCTTTATTTTGGGAGGTATTATGGTCCCGAAAACAATTCTTAGTGAACCAATTTCTGACACCTGATTCCTTGAAATGCATCTGGATTTCAGAGGTATAAAAAAATTATTCATAATTAAGCTTTTTAGTAATGAAAATAATGAACAGAAAATATGTAGCATCACAGCACCATTCCCACCATCCTTAAAAAAAATAAAACAAAAAAAAAGGATGGAAATATTCAGGTTGTTTTCTTTTGTATGAACTGAAGAATTTTCTAATTGACCAACAAGTTCTTGATTATTGACTGAGACTGCTAGTAATTTTAAAATTATATAAATTAGGCTTTATGAGGGATTCTGTATTTGAAAGTATAGTGTAATCTTCCCTATTACCAAGAATTTCATATCACAGGTGCTTTAAAACAACAAAATAGAAAAATAAAAAGAAAATAAACCAACCAACAAAAAAAAAATTTAAAAAAAATCCACAAAACCAAAACACACAAAACCCTCCAACCCCAAACAAACAAACAAAAAACCAAGAAAAAGCCACAAAACCCCAACTCCCTAGATTTACATAGTATAAGAAAAATGGTTTAGATAGTTCAATGTTTGAAGTTAAATGTTAGAAACTTAAAAAAATCCCCCGTTTTAAAACAATTTAAACTACCCTATGAAATCACTGAATTTGTTTTCATACACATTTCAATAATATGAGAAATTACTAACTGCATGACCTCACATAGCTATATCTCTGCTAAATAGCAGTTGAATGTTTGTCTTCGGTTTTTTTCTCCTTGATGGCTTTTTGGTAATGTACTGAATTAAGAGGTTTTGTTATCAATGGGAACCATCTTCTACTCTGCAGTAGAGCATGTCACAAAATAACACACTGGAACCATGAAATTTGATAGCATTTTAAAGTTTGCTTCCTCCACTATCTCTTATTGCATACAAAACCCCACAAAATAAACTTCTGTGGCTGTAAACGAGAGATAAATTTTTTTAATTGTCCTGCTGGAAAAAGTCTACTTTGGAAATGCCTACATTTTTCAACATAGATTATTGGATTCAGATTTAATTCTTTCTAATTATAGCTAAAGTGTAGTGTTTGTTAATCTCTTACTGAATTTGTAAGAGGATAAGATTTTTATACATGTGTGAAAATCTTAATTCTTAAACTGACATAAGAATATGTTTTCACTTAGAGCTGATGCAGAGAAAAATCCTGAAGGAGAAGATGGTGTGGGAAAAACTATGTCAAAATCAATCTTTTTTTTCAGAATAATGACCTGAATTTTAATGGACAGATGAATATTCAACTATGTTCAATAGTGATAAGGCAAAATTACAAGGGAAAGAGAAATTGTCCAGTATTTCTTTGTAGGTGTTAATTTGCATTCTGGCAGCTGGCCAATATTAGATGACTAGTATATGAGAGATTTACAGAAAACAAAGTACTGGTGTTAAAGCCTAGAAAAGTATCAAAATAAATTAATAACACTAGAAGTCTAAGGGACAGTTTTCCCATTCATGGAGATCAAAATTCTGAGCCCTACCATTAACTTATATCAGCTTATATTAATGAATATTCTATGTAACATCAATCTTTCAGTTCATATTTGTCTTGTTGCTATTATGGGGAATTGTCTAATATTTCTTTGTAGGTGTTAATTTCCATTTTGGCAGCTGGCCTTCAGTAAAAATTTTAGTGTTCTTCCATTTGATATGACTTTGACATTTATTCTTAGAAAAGTAAATAGTGTTCTAATGTCTTTCATTTTTTAGAGGGTACTTACAAAAAGAAAGATGAAGCAGACATAGAAGTGATTTGACCTTTCAAAAATATTTTCAGCAACTTGTTGCTCTGTTAAACTGCTTTGCATAATTCAAAACATGGATTCCAAGAGCTAATTATCACCTCTATATTTAAATCAGTGTTCACTGAAAACTTATAAAATCTTGTCACAAATATTTTTAACAATTTCAACATGAGGCAGGGCACATGTGGCTGTGAAAGGAGACTGCTGATATAGCATAGCGTAGAAATTTATGATATAGCATAGAAATTTATTGAAGGGAACAATTCTACGCATTTACTTACTTTACTTGTATCATAGGTCGGTGTAGAAATGAGGCTGTTTTACAGATAATTTCAGTAAATAACATGTCTTTTTCCTTTACATAAATATATTGGCAGCTAACTCAGAGTACTGTTTCCGTGACCTGGTGAGAATTTCATAGTTTCAGTTCAGTGGCTTTAATTTATCTGAGTATTACAATATTTTCATAAAACCGTAGAGATCTTCAGTCTCATGAGAGTCATGGAGTCCAACTCCTTACTCCTTCCAGGATGATCTAAAGCTGAACCATATGAATAAAAGCATCATCCAGATGCTCCTTGAACTCTGGCAGGCTTCTTGCCGTTACCATTTCCTTGGGAGCCTGTCCTATGCCCAAAACACCCTCTCAGTTAGGAGAGGACATTTGCCTAATGTCCAACCTGAAACTCACCTGATGCAGCTTCATTCCATTTCCTTGAGTCCTGTCACTGGTCACCAGAGAGGAGAGATCTGTGCCTGCCCCTCTGCTGCCCACTTTGAGGAAGTGGTAGACAGCAATGAGGCCTTCCCTCAGATTCTGAACAAATCAAGTGACCTCAGATGATCCTGGTTTGTCTTGCCCTCAAGGCCTTTCACAGTCTTGATAATCCTTCTCTGGATATATTTATAATTTTATGTCCTTCTTATGTTGAAGTGCCCAAAATTGCACACGGTATTAGAGGTAAGGTTGCACCTGCATAGATTTGAGTAGGACAATTACATCTCTCAACTAGCCAGTGATACTATGCCTGATGCCCTTCTGGTGCTAGGGCACACTGCCGACTCATGTTCGCCCAGAATCCCCAGATATCCTTCCACAGAGCCCTTCTCCAACTTCTCGTTCCTCAATTTGTATGCATAAATTGCAGTTACTTCATCTTACTGAACCAGACTGTGGATATTTTGACTGTTTGGTTTTTTTTTTTTTTTGAAGTAAGTTTGCTTGTTTGTTTATTTGTTTGGGGTTTTTTTTGGGAGAGGGGTGAATTTGGGGTGCTTTTGAAATGATTTTTGTTTGTTTCATTTTTTTTGTTGCATGGTTGATCCAAAAGAAGGAGTGACCCACAGCAGCCAACCTCTTCCCAAATTCTGTTGAATAAAAAAGCTGAAATAACAAAAACACCAACACATTTTCTCATAAGAACACATTACAGTCATCTGCAGTAGTCAGACCAAGGAAGACTGACCAAACACTGTCATCAGACGCAGAGTAATATTTAGAGGTTTTGTTAAATTCAAGTTTTTAAAAAATTATCTCTTCTACAAAGAAAGAAAACATTGTTTAACTATTTGATTAGTGCCTGGTACTTGAAGCATGGGGGAGGCCTGTGAAAATTAGAGTTTATGTATGTCTCATTTTCTTTTAATGAAAATAAAATGTTTTTATTCATGTCTATAATTTGAGAAGCAATAGACATTTCTACTGTCTCGAATTTCATAGTTTAAGGAACTAAATCTTAGAAAATTAATCCTATTGTGACACAAAGAATTCAAACAGGAACAGTTTTCTCCTTTGGAAATAATAGAATGGAGCTCTTGCACACCAGAAGATAAAAAAAAATTGCAAGAGGTATAGAATACCTAATCTTTATCCAGCACAGGTCAAATTAATATTGTAAAATCCGTCTCTGTGGGGTTTTATTAACCCCTAATATTAGCCTCCATTGTTGCTGTTATATGTAATTGAAAGAATGACACCACTGAGGTACTCTCCACATAGCTAAGAGTTAAGAATAACTTTTTTTTAAATATTTAGTTGATGTAGTTGATGTATGATGTGTACTGCACTTTGTGGGGGTTATTCAGAGATACAAGAAGTGTTATTCATAATGCCTCTTTTTACTGGAAAATGTATGCTCACTAACTTAGTTTCAAATACTGCTAAAAGAAAATCTGCAGACAGAGCAAAAGGGCAAAAGGGTGACATCTGGCATAGCAGACTTTCTAAGATCGTTTTGGCACACAGCCTGCATTAAACGGCAGACACTGAGGAAAAAAAACTGGAATCAAAAGAAAAGAGAATACAATGAAAAATTTAATTCTAATCTTTAGCTATTGCAAACCACTCAAAACTAGTCAAAACACTTTAGTTTATTGTCTGCATACCTTGCACTGGGCCATTCTGTGATCTCTAAATTACCCAAAACCAGGTCTGAGGTGTGATATTTTATCAGCCTGATTACAGCTACTCTCTCAAGTGTTTTCTAATCACTATACACTTGATTTCACCTTTCCAATATTCACCTGAATGAATGATACACAAAAACATCCTCACCATTACCAGACCCTCATGCACTTCATTTTTCAGAATGGCAGAAAGATGATACACATGCCATGCTGTTTGAAGTGCGGCAATATGCATTTTATATTTTAAACAAACATTGCTGTGGAAACTATAAGATGCATGTCCTTGGAGGAAAACAGTCCATGCATTTCATCTACACTGGAAAAGAAATGTGTAGATGTTACAACTACTAAACCTACCTTGAGGCAGGGACATTTTTTAGAGACCATGTCTGACTGAGCAAATTAAAATAGAATTAGTGATCTCATTGGCCCT
The DNA here is from genome assembly GCA_013399945.1 of Ploceus nigricollis. Lineage (NCBI taxonomy): Eukaryota > Metazoa > Chordata > Aves > Passeriformes > Ploceidae > Ploceus > Ploceus nigricollis. Next base: position 879,746 of record VXBC01002945.1, read on the forward strand.
TTTTATTTCACTGAGTTCCTTACTGGACTTCTTTGTTTCAGATGCAACTAAGAAGGAGTGGAAAGGAGGGTATTAATTTTGAGTGATCAATAACTCATTGCTTTACCATTCAAAGAGTTAATTCTGCCAAATCTCTGAGTTACTGATTCTTTCTGTGTAGAGTCTTTTGTGCGTCTGAGAGTCTTTGTTGCCTTTTAAAGCAATACACACCCATACACGTTAGGGAGGTGCTCCTCTGCTTTCTGTGGTGTTGTTGAGAAGCTACACTGCAAATTAGCTTTCAGAAATATGTTTGCATTTATATATGTGCTAACCTGAAACCATAGTGCCTCCCTCTTTTTCTGATCTGTCTGTTCCTGTCACCTTAAATGAATGTGGAAATGTAACACTACACAAAGTGTAGTATAATAATAGTTATGTGATAGCTAATATACATAATAGCTAAAATAATAATAATAATAGCACTTTTGCATGGCCTTGGGCTTCTTTAGCTATTTTTCTCTGGTGTTTTGCTTGAACACTTTCCTCACCATCTCCATTCCTTTACTCTGGCAGGCAAAAAAATATTAAGGTTTTTTGACCTCTACATTTGGAATCAACTTGGACTGACTGGGCACTTGGGGAGGGAGTATTTGTTTTATGGTGCCTGGTATACTGTGAATTTAAGTAGATGCTATAGAAGTAGTATTCATAGGTCAGGGGATTTTATATTTTTGCTAGCAGAAAATAAAGTTTGATTCTGAGCTCCTCGTAGATTTAACATAGTTTCCTAAAATGCAGCAAAAGGCATGGAGTAACACAAGCAGTGCATTTGGATAAAACTAAACAACCAAACAAGCAATCAACAAATGTAGTACATTCCCTTTTCACAGAGGCTGTAAAGAAACTTGGAAAAGCAAATTCATTTCTACAGCTCTGTGATAAGCTGTCAGAAAAACATGCATGCATGCTAGATATTTATCTTAGTCTAAAGTTCTTTACTCTTGACAACATGAGTCATCACTGAGATAAATTTTGCACTCCTATATTAAAGCATCACCATGAAGAGTCATATATATTTTATAAAATTGAAAGTGAAACATTATAGATTGGACTGTTGCAGTGAACCATTGTTTTGGGGAAAACTGAGAATGAAATTAATTCTCCATTGAAATAAAGCTTGAAGTCTCAACCTCTTTTCCCAAGGACATCTGCCTTTCATCTGATATAAACATAAGATTTGGCACAGTTTACTCATCCTTGCTCAGATGAAGCTGAGAACCAAAATAAACATGAGGAATAATTCAGTGTTGAATGCTGATGGCAGAGATTTGGGCATAAATTTTACAGTGATTTTAGCTAGTGCTATTAATTCTTCATGTTTAACAGAATAACATGAGTTGAGGAAAAACTAATACTAAATAGCATTTGAAAAATACATTCTTTTTTGGAGTCCACCCTTGTAGTTCAGAAAATATCTAAAAATTCTTCCTTTCCCTAAATAGAATACAAGTATCTAAATGAATTTTTCAATTTTTTTCCACAGATATTATTTTTACCTATATTTATCTTGTAAGAATACTAGTTGCTAAATTGATTCCTAGACCTTCTTGAAAGGAGTCCCAGCTACATAGAAATATAAAAAATGACTGAAAGTTAATAAAGTTTCTTCCTTTTTTTTACTTCAGTGAATTATAACTGCATAAAAGTAATTCCAATAAGGTATGTCTAGGAAAATTACAAATAAGAGGATTTTTGAAATTGCTTCAAATTGCTTTATATTGGGCTAGGGACAGATTTTCATCCTCCTCCTCCCATGCTACAAGAAACTACTACAAGTAAAGTATACACTAATATGGAAGAAATTTCTGAACATAAATTTATTTAATTTATTAAAAAATGGTACTTGGTATTAGTCTATAAATTGTTCTGAATTGGTAGTGAGATATAATTGTCTAAAATGAAAGGCAGACAAAACTTCTCTACACACATGAAAGAAGGAAGTATTTCAGGAATACAGAATGCGTTTTTCATAGGCTTTCTCACCACTTATTAGTGTTCATAAAAGCATCCATTTTCAATCTTGCATCAACTGTTCTGTCAAGAATTATGTTTGATGGAGGGAAATTATATACCTGCAGCATACTTGTTGTGCTAGTGGAAGTATGAAGCTAATTTTTTCTAATCTCAACTGCAACAAATCAATCTTTTGAAAATTCTTCAGCTTTATTATCCTTCTAGCTGTAATATAAAATCTGCCTGATACTGGCTAATAGAACATGCTGTGAGGACACGTTCCTAGGTGAAAAGATGTGGGGGAACATTGCTTGCCAGTTTGAATTCAGACATCCTCTTTGCTGACAAAGGAAATTGCTTGTGTTGTCCAGGAAACAAAGGCTATACAAGACAAAATTCTTCGTCTAAAACAAGATGGCACAAATGTCAGTACACGTCAACACTGTCATAGGAATTAGGTTTATAGGAATAGGAATTAGGAATATAGGTTTAGTCTATTCATTTGGATTACATTTCATGTTACATCCCATTCTTTATTCAGCTTATTGTAAGAAAGAGACAATCCCATGATCAATTCATCAATCCAAATACTGCAAAACTTGGACTATGTCTCCATTATCTAGTGATCCAGTGCAGTTTACTGGATACATATAAGAAATTTGTTGATGCTGAAGACTACCTCTAACATTTGCTTCATATTTGATTTGGGTGTTGTTCTCCTCTTAGGCTTGGGTTGGCCTCATGAGCTGACATCCTCACTGCACGTATGCCTCATTTTTTGTCACCTTGTGTCATGGTTTGAGCCCAATCAGCAGCTCAGCTCCGTGCTGCTACTCAGTCACTCTCCCGAGCCTCTTTCCCCCCATCTTGGTTGGATGGAGGAGAGAATTGGAAAGGTGAAAGTGAGAAAACTTGGAGGTTGAGATAAAGGCAGTTTATCAGGAAAAGCAAAAGCTGTGCATATAAGCAAAGCAAGAAAAAGGAATTAATTCACCACTTCCCAGGGGCAGGCAGGTGTTCAGCCATCCCCCAGGAGAGAAGGGCTCCATCATAGGTGATGGTGAGTGGGGAAGAAAAACACCTCCAAACATCCCCCTCTTCCTTCTTCCCCCAGCTCTGTATGGTGAGCACAACACCACAAGATCTGGGAGATATCTCTGTGGTCAGTTGGGGTCAGCTGTCCTGGCTGTGTCCCCTCTATGTTCACCCCCAGCCTCCTCACTGGTGGGGTGGGGTGAGAGGTGGAAAAGCCCTTGACTCTGGGTAAAGTCTGATCAGCAACAGCTGAAATATCCCTGTGTTTCAACAGTGTTTCCAGCACAAATCTAAAACACAGCCCCATGCCAGCTACTGTGAAGAAAATTGTTTATCCTAGACAAAACCAGCACACCTTGCCTCTCAATCAAAGCTGTCCAAAGGCCATAATTTTTTATTTAGAATACTTATGTTTCCATTAGGAGTTTTAAAGTATTTAGTGTATTTCAGGATTCTAGTTTAGAGGCCACTGAAAAGGAATCCAGGCCATGCACTCCAGAACTGCCCTTCAAAGTGAATCTGCTCACAGGGCATGAGTGCAGAGTTTATTCACAAGAACCACTAGTGCTCCAAGACAGTGATAAAGACTCAGGCTTTAATAATTCCAGTTGCATTCAAAATATAGCATAGAAATTGATGACTAAAAAAGTCATAAATGCTGCTTTCTTTTCCTCCAAATTGACGTATTTAGCAAATAACAAATAGCAAACAATTTTGCGTTGGAGTTCTTGCCACTGGTTGTATAGGGAAAGTTACTTGCTTTACATCCAGCTGCCAGGGAATATGGTTTCACCTGTAAGTTACATTAAACCCACAGGATTTCCCTCTCTGAATTGAGCTGGCTGTGTATTACCACCATTCCTTGAGGTCGGTGTGTGCTGAAGTTGGAAACTGGACTGAAATCTACAGACTTGATTGCAGTCTGTAAATAAGGATACACTAATTTGATTAACTTTGGAAGTTGTTTTCTTTTTTTTCTTGTTGTTATTCACCTAATTAAAGTAATTGTAGTTAATTGAAAAGGCCTGATTGCCTTAATTAGATCTGAAGATGCAACAAGAAAATCACTAACGATGAAGATGGAATTGATTTGATGGAAAACTACTCCAAACAAAAGTGTGGTCTGAGCGTGGTCTGATCTCTTTAGAGAAAAGCATTCAAGAAACATAGTCATTTTTTTTCCTTGCAGAAGCAATGAACAGATGTAGGACTGTTGTACAGAAAAAAAGTTGAAATAGTGTTGATTTGATAAATCTGTCCAGCTTTGCCATCTCATATAATGAGTCTCATCTTTCTAATTGTATTGCCAGCTGCTTTAGTTTTCAAGAGATGATGGGGATGAAAATTTTATATTGTTTAGGGAAGTAGGCTGTACCCAACACTGGTCTTTAGGAGGATTAGGGTATATTGGGGGAAAGCTCAGACCACACTAAAACTCACTGGATTTTTAGATAGCATGATGTCCCTTGATTTGATAAGGTACCTTTATAATAAATATATGTAGAGAAAAAGAGTGAATTAAAATGTTCTGGTTGTGTCCCACAAGAAATTAGGCAATAGGGCTTTGCTCTTGGTACCCATCAGAAAGAGGTCCAGATTGCCTCCATGGGGCTCATGGAAGGAACCTTTGAAGATTTTTGGAGGAGAAGCAGCAATGAAATTAGCATAATTATTACTCAGACAAGTTAGTCAGGAATCATATTGTCAGAGAAAACATTTTAGCAGCATGACTTTGAAAGTGCATGGCTTTGCTGAAGAGACAGTTTCATGATTAATGATCTGCAATCTGTTTCTGAGGGATTAAAGACATTTCTCAGTGGAAATGAAGTAAAAATGCAGATGTTAGCCATTGTCCACTCCAAATAATGTTACAAACTATACAGGGTCTGGTTTGTGCGAACTCTCACAGGAACACAAAAGAAAAATGGGAATAATTGTCACGAGATTATATTAAAAACTACATTTTTATTAAATAATTCAACATAAGGGGTGCCAACAAAAATATTTTTTAACTGGCTGAAAACTATGTTCATTCTCTCTAGTTGACTGAACCAAAAAACAACACAAAACACTGTGATATAAAAATCATAAATTTAGGTGTAAGAATGATTATGATAGCACTGAAAAGCATAGGTTAAAAATAAAAAGGAATATCGCCTAGCTGTAGCTAAAAGAAAGGCTTTGGGACCAGTGAAATTTAAATTTTGAACTACCTGGAGAAGATATGAAGACATTTATTAGTTGCAATTGAAAACATGCAAAGTAGAAATGAATTTGATGGAAGTGCCTTACCACACCAGATAGAGCATTACAGGTGTAAACTGATGCAGTTCCTTTGAATCAATTAAGTGATACCAGTTACATCAGCTGAGCAATAATTAATTCTTAGGGAAGGGATATTTTCTCTTCTTGCCTACTTGGAAATTGCATCACTAATGACATTATTCTGAGATGGTATTTCAAAAGTAAAAAAAAACCTCCAAAAATAAATTTGAACACATATGGTTTTTGGAAGGATTGAGAAAGACCTTCTTCAGAAGACCTCTTTGTGAATGAGGAACACACTGTTCTGAGGAGAGCTTATTGGCTATGGCTTATCTCATGTAGCTGCACTGCTGAGAGCCTGTGCTGGCTCATGTCCATCAAATATGGACCTCTCCACACAACAGTTTCATGGGTATTTTACTGTGTTATCTTGAACCAGTCTGCACCCCTGCATTTTGATAGGTGCTGTCCTAAGTGAAGGTGAAAAGATTTGCCTTTGAAATAGCTCATTTTTGTTTGCTTGACTTGAGGGATCAATCTTGTCAAAAATTCTTGGGTCTCTCCAGTGTTCTTGGAAGCACTGTGGTGCAAAGGATTCTTGCTTGGTTTGTTCTACTGACTTACTATTATTTATTACAAAATAAATTGTTAATATATTAGTTTTATAACAATGTGTAAGTGAGGGATAATAGCAGGATGTGATTCAAAATAGGCATCTCCTTTAGAAAAAAAGTGATTTAGACAAAGATGGGAATTTTAAATCAACACATTTCTTTACTGAAAAATAACAGTTACAACTAGTAGCAAGAAGCATAAAATGTTAGTTTTATTTTAGATCCCTATATTGATATCTTCAGTATTTAGCATCTGCACACAAAGCCAACAAAAAAAGTCAGAAATTTAACCTATAAAAGCTGAATTCCCATGTTTAGGGCATAATGTCAAAGAACCTCACCAAAGTGCAAACATTAAAAAAGTGCAAAAATAAAAAAATGTCTTTAGGTCAGTGAATTATAGAACCTGCTAATTTGTCTCACAGCTCAATCTCTGACACTTTCCTCCCTCAGTAAGTTCCTACATGAAAATTTTAAAAATATGTTTAGGGTGGAGGAAATTTGAGAAAGTGAAATATGTTAAATGTAAGGGCCTGAATTTCAGCATGACATTTTATAGTAGTGAGCATAATTTTTTCTACTTATAGGTCAAAATTGATGTTCTAGATTCCCTAGATTCCCAGCTGGTGGTAGAGTTGCTGAATACTCTGAATAATGTGGTGTTTCCTGTGTTGGGGCTACTGAGAGTAATTTTTGCACTGTATAAAAATGTATAGCAGCACACAATTTCTAGGAATAATTACTTTTTTATTATGATCATATAGCACCTTGCCTGGTGTGAAGTTCATGGAGTGTGGATGCATTTTTGAGTTACAAAGTCATACTGATGTCAGTTTTTGTAATAGCAATATATTTTGTGTGACAACAACTGAACGTGTCTCCAGACTGAAATCTCCAGTTCATTTGGATAGCTGGATCCTGATAAGTTGATGTCGAACAGTGCAAGGTTATCACTTTTTTTGAGGTACACAAAATTCCTACTGAACTTCAACTTGGAAGCTAGTTGCAACAATGTACTTGAGAAATGAAAACAGAATGTGATACCATATCATACTATTTTTTCTACAAAGTAAAATTGCTTTTTCACACATCGTAATTACTACCCAATGACTATACACAAGCCATTTTAATGCCACAACACCATATTTTAACCTCATGATAAAAATGTTTTTGTCTCATAGCAACAAGAAATTTAAGTAATATCACAATTTTTTTCATTAATTGAGAGAGCAAACATTTCTTAAAAGGTTTTAAAACTGCATGACTGTATGTACATATCCAAATGTAGTTACGTACTTCAAAACAAAGAGAAACAAAATACAAGGTGATGTGAAAAAGATTTTACTGACCTTCAGTCAGAGATATGATATTCACAGTGGCAATATTTCCTCTGCTTTTTTATAGAAAACACAGGTCACTAGCTGCTAGACCAGGAAAGTTCTCAAACATAAGGACCAAGCTCATGGGTCATAATTGGTGGTTTTTTAACTGTGCTATCTATGATTTTTCTCTTCCATGGGAAACTGTCCAGGAAAATGTTACTGACATTTTCACAAATGCTAAAACACACAAAAAGTTTAGAAGCTACCAAATATCTGGGCCACTGCTTGTCTTAGAAAGGATCAAACACAAGATATTTACTAAAGTTCCTATGACAATGTAAAATAAACAAACAACTGAAAAACAGGTGACCAAATTTCTGTACACAACAGCCTGAGGCATCATCTTGTCTTCTTCCCAAATCCCCTGGAAGAATAAATTTCCTTACTTAATAATAATCAATAACTGATAGACTAAGGCATTCCTTAGTGAGCAGGTTCCTTAGATCAGTCCTTAGAGGGAAACCTTATTGAATTTCTCCCCTGTCTAGAATGGTGGTAGTATGAAAGTAGGTGTGCACTGTACAGGTATGTATATATATATATATATATATATATACACACTTATGCTTGTTAAGGAAAATAAATACTCTTCCATACACATTTCAAACTTTTAAAAGAAATCCAGGGTGTTTTTAGTAAATATTTAGTACTGTTCTGTTTGCAAAGCTGAAATTCAGCTCATTCTACTACATAAATCTCCAGGAGTAGTGTTAGAAATCTCTCAAAGATGTATCTGTAACCCTTGGCTGGCACAGTCAAAGTCGCAGATAAATATAATGGCATAGGTTAATCCTTAAAATTAGTAAAAATATGTGCAATCACTGGTTTGTTTCTAATAGGAAACGCTGAACAGTGTAATACACGTCATGTCAGTAGACATGGAGTAGCATGTCAGGAACCCATTTCATCAAATGGTGAATAAATCACAGTACTTTTCAGTAATTAAATATTTCTGTGTTTGGCTTAACCAAAACAAGAAGGCAAAAATCAAAACTTTAAATTAACTGATGTTTTAATACTTTTTCAATGACCCATTTCGTTTGAATTGTGATCAAAGACTCGAGAGAGCTTTTCATAATCCCACACGATTTATGGAAGGCTTTGCAGTTAAGTCATTCCGCCTTAAAAATGGTTAGTTCATTAATGTTAGAAATTATCTGACACACCAGAGATGCAGGTGTATAAAGAAGGCTTACAACTGTGAGTTGATTGGAACAAATTCCTGCAATGTTCTGTCCAAATCAAGATCTCATTAGAGGATTAAAAATATATTTATGCAGGAACTCTACATTTGCACATGTAAGCTCTTATGTATATAATGCCATCCCAAACAAGGTGATAAACTAGAGATCACTGATAGTCATGAACAGAAGTACTCTATATAATTTTATTTCTTATGACAATTTGAATTTTACTTTAATGTGAAATAACCAAATTATATGTGGGATCATCAAATTGTCTCAAATTTAATACCTCTATGTGTTCTCTTAGATATCTTCTATAGCCATGCAGAATTTCTCCTCTCAATATATCTTGTTTCATTTCTTTATTTCTTATAGGTGAAAATGTCAATGACAGCTTGATGAATGGACATGGAACTGTGATGAGTTTTCTATGCTCCATTACTCTCTGTGTCCAATCTCTGTGTTTTCCACTGTAAGGGTGAGACCCAGGGACTTAATTGTGTTAAGTAAGGGTAGTGTGGCTGTAGTTCACGGCTTACAAGAGACTGCTAGGGATCCTGTGCTGTGAGTAGCACAGAACAGTTCAGTGTGCGACGGAGTGCAAAAAGCAGTTAATTGCTACCCTCCAATGAGACAGCAGAGATGACTGAGGTAACAGGCTAAAAGTCTAAGAAACCAACAGTGGAAAAAAACAGGGTAAAAATCGAATAGGAGTTTTACTGTGGCAAAGCTGTGACTTCTGAAAGCATCTACAATGAGATTAGGATTTGAGTGTAAAACAAATGAAAGTCTCAGAGGAAAATGCCAGTAACTAAGATTCAATATTAGACAGAGATTATTAGATGCATTGAGGTAAACTAGTTACTGAAGTGAACTGAATAGAGGATGTAAGAGCCTGTTTCTTTAAGGAACAATAACTTTGTAAAGAAGGCATGCAGAACCTGGAGAGGAAAACATTTCCTTGAGAATGAAGACAGGAAGGGAGTCCTGCAATAGAAAGGTTTCATGTTGGTGAAAGCAGTGTCTGGACTCTAGCAAACAATAAAATCCCAACACCAAAAAGTCAGAAAAAACAGTTCAATATGTTATCATGCTAAAAGAAAATTGCATATAATGATTCTTCTGGATTTAACTCTGGGTTCCTACCACTTTTAGGTGAAGAAGCTTTTGGATGAGGTAACAGAATCCTCCATCTGCTTGCAGTTGTGCATATAATATAAAGGAATCGTGCAGATCTCAGGGGGTTTTTTGGGTCTATATATCACTGGCATCCTCCAGTATTCTTGTAGGCTGATTTTGTCGACTTGCTGAATCAGCCTAATCCTTTGGATAACAAAAAGAATTGTTTATAGGAGATACTTCATCTGTGAAATGACTTCGTGGTGCTATCTAATGACAGGATCACAGAATAGCTAACTCCTATCACAGAGAAAATTCAGTGGTGATTCTAGTGTATCTGGAAAGGTTTTCCCAGGAGAATTTAAAGACCTGTGTGAGATTTCAAATCTAATATCATGTTCCATTTTTGTCAAAATACTACAGAAAAATGAACTGAAATCATATCTGAAGATGTAGAGTATTTTAAGGAGATGAAGAGCCTTAATCTCAGGATAAGAGATTAATCCAGCAAAAATTAAATATGAGGGAAGATATTACTGTATATGAGTATGCCATGGTGGCAAGCATATGAGAGAGAACTGTTTTTAAAGATAAAAGATCTGACTGCTGTGGGAACAGGTGACTATCAACCCCTATGAGTAAGCTGAAGTTGGAATGAGAAGACAGGTTCTAACTCTCAGAGCACAGTTCTGGGCCAGTCTTCCAGGCACAAGTACTGAGGGCAATTCACCCCCAAAATACTTTAAAGATAAAACTTGGAGGGTTTATGAAAGTGGTTTCAATTTGATTTGTCTGCAGGGAGCTGACCCAAGAGGTCTCTGGCAGCCCTGTGAACAGACCATATACCTTTATCTCTTCCTTCAATCCCTTTTGAAGAACTATCATTTATTCTAGGCAATCTTCCCTGTATTACTTACCACTATTCTCTCTCTCCAGTTTCCCATGTATCCCATGCTTTGTCTTTGTTTCTTTTGCACGGCATGTTATTATGAACTCCACTGCACACTGAAGTTATTTTTCATACAATGCCGCTTATGTTCATAGTACTATATAGATGATTGATTCATTAATTAATAGTACCATCTGGACTATCAAGCAGTAACAACTATATAATCATCAGACTTTCACAAAATATTCTTACTTGGAAGGGATCCACAAGGCTCATCGAGTCCAACTATGAGAAGAATGGCCCATACAGGGATCAAACCCATGATCTTGAGGTTACTAGCACCATGCTCTAACTTAGCTAATTCTCCTTTCATCTCCTTTCATCTCCTTTCTAGACAGCTATTCCATTAACTCTAAGTTTTCAAAATATAATTAATTTAAAAATTTCCTCAAAGAAAATATGTATACTGAATAGAATGAAAAACTACTTCCATATATGAATTATTATATGCAGAATATAAATGTCTATATGCAATGCAAATAAAATCTATATATAAAATAAATATTAAGTGAAAAAATCCAAAATAATTGAAATAATGGGACATGATGAATCTAGTAAACTCTATTACTCTATATCATTCATGAAAAGCACCTTATGAAAATTTGATTATAGTGGGTTGACCCTGGCTGGATTCCAGGCACCCACCAAAGCCTCTCCATCTCTCCCCTCTGCAACTGGAGAGGGGAAAGAAAATATAACAAAGGGTTCATGACTTGAGATAAGGACTGGGAGAGATTGCTCACCAAATACTGTCACAGGCAAAACAGGCTAGAATTAGAGATATTACTTGAATTTACTATGAGCAGAATCAGAGGAGGATAATGAGAAGTAAAATAAGACCCTAAAAACACATTCCCCTCATTACTTCCTCCTTCCCATCTCCATCTCTTTGCCCCAGCAGCACAGAGAGACAGAGAATGGGCATTACAGTCACCACAGGTTGTTTCTGCCTCTGCGCAGGAAGAGGAGTCCTTCCCCTGCTCCACTGTGGGGTGCCACCCATGGGAGATAGTTCTCCGTGAACTTCTCCATCATGAGAACATGAGCCCATTCCACAGGCAGCAGTTCTCCAGAAACTGCTGCAATGTGGGTCACTCTTACCATGGGGTGCAGTTCTTCAAGCATGGGTTGCTCCAATGTGGGTTCCCCACAGGATGACAAATACTACTGGGAAACCTGCTGCAGCATGGGCTCCTCTCTCCTGCGTCTACAGGTCCCTGCCAGGAGCCTGTTCCAGCACAGGCCTCTTATAGATACACAGCCTCATCTCCTGCCTCCACCTGCTCTGGCACGAGTCTACTTCAGGGGCTGCAGGTCTCTGCATCTCTCTGGATCTCTGTGGGCTGCAGAGGGCAGCCTGGCTCACCATTGTCTTCACCAAGAAATCTCAGCTCTGGTGCCTGGAGTGCCTTCTTCCTGTCCTTTTCTGTTAACCTTGGTGTCTGCAGAGTTGTTCCTCTCATGTGCTCTCACCCTGCTCTTCTATAGCCGCAATTACATCTGCACAATAACATTTTTTCCTTCTTCTTCATAAATATGTTAACACAAAGTTATGTTACCATAACTTCTGATTGGCCCAGACTTGGCCAGTGGCACATCCATCTTGGAGCCACCTGACATTGGCTCTACAGGACATGGAGGAAACTTCTGGCAGCTTCTCACAGAAGCCACCCCTGTAACCCCTCTACTACCAAAACCTGGCCACCCAAACCCAATATATTGGTTTAGGATGGAAGTGTTCATAGTTAATTTAATTTGGAACTTTATGATTATGCCAAAGCCAATGACCTTTAGAGGAAATCAAGCAGGTTATAACCTGGAAGCACACACTTAACTAATGCCTGTGGTACTAACAAAAAACTCACCAGTTTCTGTTGCTGTTTCTAGCTCCAAGTGGTGTTAATCTGACTTTGATTTTCATTGTCTGCATATTATTTCTCCTGGGTTTTGGGGTAGTCTGTTGTCTGAGAGTGAAGGGCAAACACAATTCTGATGTCTCTGCAGATAGGTGTATTGGCCTGGCTTTCCCTGTCCTTCTGTATCACTTCCTTCCCTAATGTTGAGTACTTTAGGCAGTATTGACAAGGCAGCAGTGCTGTAAAGTGCTATTCATGCCCAAGAGCCCCAAAAGGAATTTCCCACAGAAGCTTTAAAAAGCAGCAAGAGTTGAATGAAAAACCTAAAAATCAGAATTCTTGGCACATTAATAGTAGTCATTCTTGAAGCAAATTGAATTGCTTCATGCAAATTAGTTTTGAAGAGGGTATGGGTGTCTAGGTACTACCTCTGTTGTCACAGTAGTCACACTGATGAGCTACACATACTTTTTCCCTGACCTCTCTGTAGTTTATGTAATCATAACAATTAGAGAGATGCTAAACTAAAACCTAATTTCCTCAGAGTTTATGAACAAAATTTCAATGAATGTTAATGGCAAAAAGACTAAACATAAAGTTTATTCCATTTCTATGATCATTTGGGAAAAATCAAGACTGACACTGTTGCCAAAATTCTTAAATGCTCTGAGTTTTTAACTGATTTTAAATAATAAACTAATTAATGAACATGCTTTTAAATTTTAAAAAAATGTAGTAGGGATATGTAGTAGCATATCTGATATGGTTTCTGTCTAACAAAAAGTGTATTTTTGCTCTATATAACAGACATATTAGACTGACTTGACAACATTAGGGATTGAAAATCTTGTCACACAGTGGTGTGAAATGCAAGATGGCACATCCTCTGCAAAGGAAATTTTCCTGATTGAAAGCTATTTAAAAGTCATCACTTGAACCACGATGTGTAATGTTGCCACTAAATAATTTATTGAGTATTTCAGAATAATTTTCTCTGCAATGTTATAATAGGTATAATTTATTCAGAAGCCTACTTCTAGGAATCATTATTAATTTGATGCTTATAAATGTTATCTTAGTTTAAGGAACGATAATGGAAAAGGTACTTTATAAATTGCTATTGAGCAGCACCTTTTCCATTTATTGATGAAGTAGCTTTGTTTCATAGAAAATTTTTCTAAAGTTCTCAATAAGTTTTCCTGTCAAAGACATTGAGAAAAAGATCAGCTCTGCTGCCAGTTTAATGTAGCATATTTTTGTACTACTTAGCTTACACTTTTCAGAAGAAACAGAAACTCATCAAGTAGCTGTATTGATAAAACTGGAGGAGAAAAGAGAAAAACCTGTCTATATCTCACAATAACTGGACAGAATATTTCTTTGTGCTTTACATAAACACTTGAGGAAGTGATTATTATGTTTCTTTTCAGTTTCCATTATTTTTGACATTTACCACAACCTCATATGTTGCTGTATAGTTGAATATATATTCTTCAATCTTTGTTAGACAATCCCTAGGGCTGACACAACCACTAGAAACACAGGGTTAGGCTTATCACTGTCCTTCAGCAGTACAAAAGCAGCAAACCTGCCAAAATTTGACACAAACTAAGTTTTTGTCTGTTTGTCAAGGCAGATGATTCCAGACTAACTTTGTGTCTCTGCAGAAACAAGAAAGAACCAAAACATTCCATGAATTTATCTTCTGATTACAAATTAAACTTAAAAATAAAAGGTGGAGAAAGTCTGCTAGCTTTACCCCTATGGTCCATGTACTGAAGCCTGAGCTTTTGCCATTGATTTTAATGTCTGAGAGAAAGCTGATGCCAGGTTGTTGCTAAAGCAAGTAGACAGTTCAGGCCTGATAGAATTTCATCCCACTAACAATTTTCTCCATGGACCAAGATTTTGGAGCCTTTTATTCTCTGAAAATGGGTATATGGATCGTATTTCATTCAAACCGAGTAAAGTGATATGTTCAAGTTTTTTCCCACAGATCTCAGTTTCTTATGTTGGGGAGTTCACCACCCTCTTCCTCAGCTCAGACCTCAGTGAAACTTGACATTTTGCTTTACAACTTGGACTTATCATTTTAGATCCTAGAGTGATTTACAAGTGTGAATTTACTGCTTACACATCCTAGCAGTAGATATTATTTATGACTATATACTGAGTAGCATTTCTTATAATGCTATCAGTATGATATTGGATTAAATTCAAACTGATCTTCACCTTCCAATGTCCTTTCTAAGCAAAGATGAAGGTGATCTTTACCCCTTTATCTGGATATTTTTCAAAATATATTTCCAAAAAAAGAAATAATGTCCTTCATTTCTTGGCTTTATATCTCGAATGTAATTTAGGCATAGACAATCTTTAGTGGTGAAAACTATGAACTGAAGAATTTTGTGCAATATTTCCAGCAGTGCACGAAACAGCACCTGTCTAGTAATAGTTTCTGGAGAAGGGACACTTGTGCTGATCTCTGTGGCTCTTGTGATGAGACAACCTCTCCTGTTTTTATTAAACAGTAGGGACTTTTATCCTTTGATTTCTTTTGGAACAGGATCTGACCCAATCTGTCATTTGCAAAAATAGCCATAGCAAAATGAAAGGCCCAGCTTGCCTGTCCATATTTAACATCTTCCCTTGCATATGTTCTCTGCCAGGTCCTCCAGATGAGTATTTTGGGTTGCCTATGTTGCTGCTGTTGAAAAATATGCAGCCAAGGCACTCAAACTGCTGTATCAAGTATCATGCAAAAATGAAAATAGCTGAAGTATTTATGACCAGGCAGAGCCCTTGGGATATTTTCCTGGTCAAAACCTGTATTATTTGCTGATATTGGTTTGTAACATTTTATTTATGATGAATTTGCTGTTTTCTTTTTTCAACATATTATTCTTTATATTAAGTTTATATTTACACATCTTGACATAGGCCCTCTAAAATTCTTCCATTTGTCAAAACTTTTCTATGTGGTGGGGAAATTCTGAGTTGCTTGATGAATTGCATTAGATACAGAAACTTAAAGGTGATGTTACTTACGCTCTTCTTGCCAGTTTTGGACAAGGAAGAATTTAGGTTTCCTGACATTACCATGGTGATCATTTCATATTGATTTTTTTCTTTAATATTCTTTTTCCATATGCAAAAGAAATATTTTTTCCTTTTAATGCTTCCACATTATTTTCAAAATTCATCACTTTTTTTTTAAATAAATCCTTGAAAACAAGCAATATATTTTATGGATATAAACTTACAAGGGAGGAAAGGGCAGCTGTCAATCTACACCTGTACTGTCAAGATGGCAAGTCCTGTATATCACTTGGTGGTGAAAATGCTGCTTTTTTAATACAGCCACATTATTCCCATGTTAGGGCCTGAGTCCAGTGTAGATAATGGAACTCCACTGACCTACTAAAAATTCAGTGGAATGCATTCAATCTACAATAGCAATTTGCTCCTCGTTTTAGAGGTTAATTTATTCTGTTCTTTTCTATTTAAATATATATTTTTATTAATTAACTCCCATGCTCTTCCTACACCATATCAAAAAATTAATCCATGTAAGAAGTTCTTATTTAGTTTATGTGTGGAAAGAATAGTATTTAGTTTTGTTTTCCCTATCCTTGTGAACTTAAAACTGCCAAATACTCACATTATACAATGGCTTTACTTGCTCTGCTTGTTTTAAAGATCTGTACATTCTTCTGTTTATGCTACCATATCTGCATTTGAAATTGCTGCCATCTGCCTTTTGACTTTTGCTTAATCCCATTGATTTCTATGCTGCTTTCTGACACTTAGATTTTATGAGCATTAATAAAGATTTTACTCTTTCTATCTATTCCTGAAATATGTTCTAATTTTTTCATTACACATGTTCTGTACAATAGTAGACTGCAGTCATCTTTCTTGAACTCATTACATGTTCTCCACAAATGTGCCTTTTAAATTTTAATATCTTCAGCTCCTGTCTTTCCCAGATAAAGTCCGATGATGAACTATGCAACTATATGAGTGCTACATAGGATAATTCAGAATGTATTTTCAATGCTGCTTCCTCATGTAGATCACACAGCATTCTCATTTCATTAGAACATCTATGTGTTTTATTTTCTCCAATAATTTTATTGCTGCATGGGATGAAAAGGAGTGACTATATTCCCAAACAGACCTTCAGTCACATTTAGCAAATCAAAAAATACTCTTTTCAAATGTCAAGGCATTATTTGACAATAATATAGTATATTGCACATAAAAACCTAAAAATGGCACCAAAGCATGTGTTGTGTGTACCGTTTTTGTGGAGAGTATATCACAGAGATAGAAGTGCACACAATTTACTTTTAAATCAGACACTCTGGGAGTAATACTCTAAAAAATGAAAAAATTTCTTCATTGAAATTTCTAATTTCTAACACAACTTTGGTAACCAAAAACCTCTTATAGCTTAATGAGAGGTCTGGGCTCCAAGAAGTCTTTGAGACAATAGAATGTCTCTGCATATACCTTGAGTAGAAGTTAAGTAATGCTCCTTTTATATTTTCTCCACATACTTAATACATTCCTTAGATGCATCTCCATCTCAGGAGCCCATAAAACACAGAAACGTGCCTGTGAGTGCATGTTAAGCAGTAGTACATTTGTTTCCCCTTTTTGAAATGATATCTTTTTGTTCAACTATTTTTGTTTAATTTGCATTGCTAGGCATGACTGTTAGGCTTCCAAATCTTTTTAGCAGCCTACAGGAGGGACTTTTCAGTACTTCTAGAAGCACATGCAATACTGACTGATACTGAAATTAGTGACTCAATCAATCCAAACATGATAACTTAAGTCCCTGACCACAGTGTAAACTCTGCTCTTGTTCCATTTCAATGGCATTGCATGTATCTTCCCATATTCCCAAAGTTCCGTAACTGAATATAAAGCAGACTGAAGGGGATCTATATTAAAATATAGTTAGAAAATCATTCAATATATTTATGGCCTCTTTTGTTTTTTCCCCTAGTAACTCCCAGCTTACCTTAAAGCTGTGTTGCTAGCATAATTTAACTTTTCTTTGCAGTATTATTGTTCATGTACAGAACTCCATTATGTGCATATTCATGACAACTTCAAGTAATTTATCCCTCACATATAATAGTTATTTTGCAGTCAAAACTTTCTGATTTAGTCGAAGTCTCAGTTGTCTCCTTATATACTTTTTATTGATTATTGTGGTTTTGCAGCAAAGTATCAGTAACGCTATCAGCTCAACAAACCACGTATTAATATAGAGCAAATGACAAAATAGAGCAAGAAGAAATAAAATATAGAAATAAAAATCCAGATTATAAAATCTTTCAGTAACCATGGCCAATATATGCCTATTGGTTATTATATGACTCTAGATATCAAATAATATATTACTCAATATAAAGCAGACCCTAACTCTTGTCTCAGTTGTAGCAATAGTGGGAAATTGTATGACTGCTCTAAAACATTGGTCAGTTAATATAAAAGATGTATCATTATCGATTTTAGGTCTTATTTGATGCTGTTAATTATTGAAGGAGACAAATTATAGTAGATAAAGTTTTACTTTAGCTGTATATCTTTCCACATCACCAAAACAAAGCCATTATGACGTGGCTAGATCCTCCAGGGTACTCCTTCTATATGTTTGGCAATGGTTACTTAGGTACCAGCTCACAATATCAATGCCTTAACCTTGTTTTCCATACACAGAACTAGGAACAGCTCTGCATTTGACACTAGAGAACTATTCTAAACCCCACTGTGACACAGTGGAGCCCTAGCATGACAGCTGCTGGGCTAAAATACTTTTTCCACGCATTGAGGATGGATTCAAACTGTTGCCATCATCTAGTTAGAGCCACAGAAAAAAAACAACTTTAGGTCTCCCAGTGATCAATGAAAGAGATATATATACATATGTCGTTGAAGCACCACATCTTGCCAGGGGAATATTCTGAACACCTGATTAATGTAGGTGATATGATGCCTACATCATATCAGTCTTCTGAGTTGTAATTCCCTTGGACAAAATTCATTTGTTCACAGATGAGAATTTTGTGCCATTTTTGGTACACTTGAAAATTTTTCCTGGTCTTTATTTGCCATAATGTCTCCTGTAAACTCCATGTTTTATAAAGATATAATGGGTTTAGATGTCTCTGTCAGAGTGACTTCTAAACTAAACACAGAGGGAGATGAAGAAATAAGGGATCTACACACAAACAAAGAGAAAAATTAATTTGGCTAAGCAGATACATTTTTGGGATTCTATGTTAACTGAAAGAACTGCTTTGGATTATCAGATACACTAATGGATTCATGGGTAACACAAGATGCTTCTAGAGGAATAACTGTAAGCCAAGTACAGTCACCAAAGGAAATCAACTTGGCTGTGAATTTAGAGAATTAAATCCTACCTCAGCTGTCTCCCTTTCAGTGTTAGTGAGCAGTGCTCTGAAATTGTTGTTGCTTAGGCAAAAGAGCTTAGTGTTATCTGAGATAGTTGTTAACCTGAGCTCTTTTTTTTCATTTTTACGATCTTTCATGAGAAAATTTCAAGTTACTGTACAGAAGCTTGCGGCATCTGATATGCATTTGTCATTGTTTTCTCAGGGGGAAAGGCCAGATTTACGACTTGTCTATTATTGTAAAATATTGAAGCTAAGAAGATTATTAAGGGACTGGAACAACTTTTGTACAATGAGATCCTGAGAGAGCTGGAATTTCTTAGGCTGTGTACAGAAAGCTCAGGGAGGGGCAGCAGTTCTTTTCCAAACGTATTTATATATAAATGCATCATGAGAGGATGTGAAAAAGAGGTAGACAGATTTGCCCCAGTAATGTTTACCAACAGGACAAGAGGTAACGGCAAAAACTGAAAAACATGAAACTCTGTCTGAAAATGCAGAAGACTTTTTTTCCATTTTGGAAATCGTCCAACACTGTAAGAGATTTCCTGATAGGCTGTGGAGTCTCCATCTGTGGAGATATTCCACGTCCAGCTGGATGTGGTCCTTGGCAACCAGTTTTAGCTGACCCTACCTGAAGAGGGATTGGGACTAAGGTTTCTCAACTGGTTCCTTCCATACTCAAATATTCTGTCATTTTGTGACACCTGCCATGCTGTGTCATCACAGTGTCACAGTGGCATCTGTAGATTGTCAGCAGTGAATCAAATTACACTAAAGTCTATGTTTGGGCCACAGAATAGAGTGGCCACTAAAGATCTATTCCTAGAAAACAGACAGATCCTATAAGCCAGGGAGGTTGGGTTCAAGTGACTAAATGCTTCTGTCATGCAGGCTTCTAGGTCTTTAGGTTGTGTCATGATGGCTCAGGGCATCCTGCCTGCTCAACAGCTGCTGTGCCAGAGGGATGTGGGTATCCTGTAGAGCCTCTGTCATGACTGGTAGAGTCATGTGGGTGTATCAGTTCTGTTAGGGCACCTCAGAGAGCACTACAAGCATTTTCTACACTAATAGACAGCTTAGCAGGACCTGAATCTACCTCTTGGCTCTACTAAATGTAATGACTAGACCATCACTCATTATCATGGGTTCTTAAACCTCTCTCATCTCTCCTGTCTCTCTGACATCTAATAGGGATATTTAAATTTAGACCTCCTATTATGAACACAACCTCTTCCTGTTCTCTACATTGGTATGCTAATGTTGTTAAGCTATCTAATTTCCTAGATGACTGTAAAAAAAGTGTAATTAAAGCCATAGTTTATGGAAATCTGCAGCTGGAAAGAGAAGAAACTGGAGAATTAATCTGGGAAACAAGGTATATGATGAGCATGTAAGAGTAGACTTGAATTTATTTGCTCAGGGAAAATATTTTTTTTCCAGTTTCTTTTTAGAAGAAGTACAAGTAATTTTTGATAGGTGGAGATAACTGGGAACCCTCCAATACTAACACTTCTTTGTTAAAATGGAAAGCCATAATGAATAATAATAATAATTAATAATAATAATAGTAGCAACAATAACAACAACAATCATCATTATCATCAACATCTGTAAAGAAATGAAATATGTCAACACAAGCTGATGGAAAAAAAAGGGTTCTTGAATGTACCTCAGTGTTTTAAATAACTGATATTTAGAATTTTTAAATGTATGCTGTATAAAATACAACTTAGGAAAACTGTTACGGTGGCCTATGACATTACTGAAGTTATCCAATCACACTGCTGCAGATATTAAAAAAATTATGGCAAATTAACAAAGAAGGCCATTGACTATTTGTTAAAATTATCTACCACTAAGAAGTTGACTGAATAACAGAAAAGGTGTTATTTATTTCAAAGCAAACAAAACAATTAGATTAAATACAAAGTAATTAATAAGGATATGTCAGCATCTATTTCAGTTTGTATCTGGGTACATGGAAATTTCCACATAAAATGTTTAGTACTAAAATTTCCATATTAAAAAAGTAGTTTGAATAAAGAGGTCTATTATTATATGCTCTTCATAGTAATAGTAGTTATTATTTTTCATTATAACCAGAAGAACCAGTATGGCCTTCTCACACAGATTTTCTTAGTCTTCACCTTTGACATTGGTTAAACTGAAGAACACTGGTTTACCATAATTTAGAAAGAGCCTTCTCTATCCTAGCCCAAAGTGTTTTCTTCCAGTTACTCTTATCCATCAAAGAACCTCTGTTTCCACTTCAAACTTACACATTTAAGGTTAAAGAGGCTTTGAATAATTAACAAAAGCCAAGTTATAAATGTCTATCAATTAACCTCAGCTGTCATTATTCACTAGTTATCTGGTTGACTCTGCTTTCAAGACACAGCTAAACATTTTTTCTTACACTAGACAATGACAATTGTACAATATTGGGCTGTCCAAGATAACATAAAATTTTAGCAAGGTGACTATTAAAAAAAATGATTATTCTCTGAATGGAGATACAGTGCAAACATTAGAATTCAAAACGTGTTGGGTGAATAATAGTTCAGACTTCCAAAACTAGCTTTATACTATTGATTAAAAACTTTGGAAAAAGGTAAAAATATGCTACTGCATATACACACGCACAGAAAAAGTGGTTTTTGTTAATTAAAATAAAATAATGTTTGCTGTGAATTATTTTCAAGATGGTAACAAGTATTTAACTAAAATTTGCTGAAAATGGTTAATGTCACATCTGTTTCAATACTGCAAGATGCTGAAATGCATTATTCTTTCTTGGAAAATTTCTAATTGGATTTACAGGATTATTGCATGTTTTATACTTAGTAGAAATAATGGTTATATTTTTCAATTATAAGCTTTAAATAAATAGTTCATATATTATAATTTACTTTAAATTTTTTTGGATTACATAATTGCCAATATCATAGTAGGAGCCTATGCATAGAAAAGTCAATTACCTCAATTAAAGTGATTTGAAACGGAAGGAAATTAGTGTTTTCCTTTTTATCAAATTTTTCCTATCACACAGAGAAAACCAAAGAAGGGATTTTTAAGATTTAAAGAGAAGACTTCTGTGAGACTTTGTGGATTTGTGATTTTTCAAGTGACAGAACAAGCCTGATGAAATGAACAGCTTTCTGTGATGCCCTAGGGGACTTCGCAGAATGTAAATGCTGTTTACCTTGCTTTTAGCAAGATATCCAACCTGTTCTCTCATAGTATGCTTAGGACTATATACATTAAATATTGACTGGGTGAATAGGTGGAAAACTGGTTAGACTTCTGGGATCAAAATAGTGAGAAAGGGGATCCAAATCCTTGCCTGATGCCTGGTCATGAGTGGCATCCTTCAGGGACTGATATCATGCTTGATAATATGTAACATGCTTTTGAGTGGCCTGGACCATGGGATGGGGTGTTAACAATTTGTGGGTTATACCAGTGGAAAGCAGGTCTTCTATGTACTGAAAGACCTATACAGGCTGGAGAAATAGCCTGGCAGGTATCTCAGAAAGTTCATCAATGGCCAAGTCCTGCACCTTGTTTTCAGCTGGGAGTCCATGGAACGAAAGCAACTGCAGGAAGTCCTTGTGGAGTGCTGATAGACAGCAAACAACCTTCATCAGCAGGGTGCCCCTGAGGTGAAGGAGACCAGCTGCATACTGGGCTATATGGAGAAGAGAGTAGCCACAGGACCTTTGGCCACACGGAGAGAGGAGCTCACGGCAGAGCAGGTTTTCTGAAGGATTTGTGACCCTGCAGGGGACCCACACTGGGGCAGTCTGCTCCTGAAGAACTGCACCCCATGGAAAAGACCCACAGTCAAGTAGTTTGTGAAGAACTGCACCCCATGGGAAGGACTCAGGTTGGAGAAGCTTGTCTCCTGTGGGACTGACCCCATGCTGGAGCAGAGGAAAAGTGTGAGGAGTCCTCCCCTTGAGAAGGAAGCAGCAGCAGAGATGATGTGCGATAACCTGACTGCAGACCCCATTCGTGTACCCCTGTGCCTCTGGGAGGGAGGAGGGAGAGAATTCAGAATTAAAGTTGAGTCCAGGAAGAAGGGAGAGGTGGGGGAAAGATGCTTTTTGAGATTTGGCTTTATATATTATTCTTCCCTGCTTTGGTGGTCATTAAATTAAACTAATTTGAGTCTGTTTTGCCTGTGGTAGTAACAGGTGTGATCTCTCCCTGTCCTTATCCCAACTCATGAGACTTTCATTCTATTTCCTCTCCCCTGTTCAGCTAGTGGGGGGAATGATAGAACAATTTTGGTGGGTGTTGGCATCCAGCCAGGGTCAATACACCACAAAAATCCTTAAGCATCCTTCTCTGTCTGGAGCTGCTCTGAAAAGGAGATTAGACTGGACAGTCCTCAGAAGTCCCTTCTAACCTTCACGAGTCTATGCTTCTGTGGAAGCTGTTTTTATCTTGTATACAATTTGGATGACACAAGTGTGACAAGATCAGTGGAATTTAAGTAATATGTATGAAAACAATCTAGCTGTGTGTCAGCGGATTTAAGTTGCTAATTCCTTGTGTGAGTCATGACCTCCCCAACTAGTCTGTTGGCAGGCAAACTGTGGTGTTTACTTGCCTACTGTAATCAACACGCAATAATTAGATTTTCAGCTTGTAATAAACTTGGTGTGTCTGTGCACCACAATTTCATATCCTATATGTAAAAAAAAATAGGAACACATTGATCAAAAGGAGAAAACCAGTAAGATTATGCATTGTAGAAGGATATTTTTATTACTGAATTCTTCCAAGGGATTATAACATGATGCATAAAATTACACTTTAAATTGTCCAAGTGCTTAAAGATATTTGTCTGCTTTCATTTGATTCTAAAAGGAAAGGGCTTAGAGAGTAATTAGGTGGCATGGGTAAGGTGAATTGACTTCCTAAACACAAGTACACAAGTAACATCTGTGAGCATTTAGAAATGGTAGAAACTGGTGTGACGTTTCAAATTTTTTTTCTCACTTTCACTATTTTCCTTTAGGTTGTGAACTTATTCAAGTGAGTTTACAAGCACTTTATTGTTCTCCAGAGTTCAGATAGCTGCTAAAATGCTCGCTGCAGCTTTACATTTAAAACAGGTGTTATAACTCCCCACAGAGTAGTAAAACATTATGCCTTTCCCCCATTTGACCATACAGAAGAATTCTTTTAACACCTTTGTTATTGCTGCTATTCAAACTAATACATTTACTAGTCAAAACCAATTGCCGTCACTTTGTAATTAGAAAACAGTGAGGAAAAGAAAGCCCTCCATAACAAATGGGTGTTATGATTTTCTTTCTTGTGTGAATATGCACAAAAGACAATTCTGCACAAAAATTTTACAAACCTACTCAGAAATATTCAAATAATCATATGCTTATGACCCAGAAAAACCACTAGTGCTACTTTACAGAGGTAGAAGAGCTTTGGATTCCAATAATACTTCAAAAGTCAGTTTCAGGCCTAGTCTATTGGAAAGCCATTAGCACTTCACACTACTCTGATTTCTACAGAAATCTTCTTGTAAGGACAAGCCAAGCACACAGACACAATGCATGAATGAGGAAATTACAAGGATAAAAATACACCAGCTGGGGGAATAAACAATGTTAGCTTAAAAAACATCACCGCCATTAATCTGAACTAATTGAGTGTTCTAAATGAAATATAATTTTCTGTTTCTGTACCTAACATACACAATGAAGTTAAAAGAAAAGCTTGCGATGTTTACAGTCTAGTTTGTGACACTTACACTGAAAACGTGATGACAATTCAACTTTAACTTGAGTAAAAGTTAACACATATTCTGACTAAAGAATGTTCTGAATTCATTATTCCAACCACAAGAAAACTTACGGAGATATGACTTGCAATAAGAATTACAGAATGAGAATACATTTTGGTAAAGAGAAAGGCAGACAAGACAAAAGCCAAATCAAATAGCAGGGTTGTCACTTCTAGTACTTTGGTCAAAGTCACAATCAATGAATTTGTCTTTGCATTGACAGTGAAAAAAGAGATGATGTGAGGAGTAGAAGTTGGCTACTCTTGCAAAAAGCATATTCCACCCTACACAAGATACATTTGTGTCACAGGAAAGTGCATTAAGAAATCTGCCAGACATTATTAAATGCTATGTATGTTTTCTTCTTCTGTATGTCTGTCAAAGTTGGATGCTTCAAAACTCCCATAATGCAAGACTCAACACACACATAAACTTTACCAGGTTAGGTGATTAATTTGAATTAGTCATCTAAGCTTATTATTCAGGTAGCGAGAGTGATAGGCACCTCTAGAAGGCAACATTTTCTCTCATACTTTTTGGGACAATAATATTCAAGTCGAGTGGATTATCATATTAAAAACTAGCTGGGCAACTAGAATATTTTGGCATTAATATTATGCACACAATAGATAAAATTTAGATTATAATTTTAAAAATGTTGGAAGACATCTGAGGGAAGCTTATATTAAAGACAGAACCATAATGTACTAAAAGGAAAGTACATTTGTGGGCATTTAATAGACACTATTTGTCATAGCTGGGAATTTGTACTATTCCACTGAAATAAATGGGAAGTCTAATTACACTGGATCTGAATCAATCCCTTTGAAAACCTTCATACCTCCATTTGATCAGGTCTGAGCTTTACTGAGTGGCATTTTACTTGCAGGTTTTTCTCCTCAAAACCAGTGTGACTACTCAATGAGCAAGGAACGGCTACTCAGCATGTGCAGTGAAATGGAATCTGACCTGTGATATATCACTTATGATGAAAAAACAGGATATTAAACAAGGTGCATTAGATGACAGTATTACCCAGAATGCTCTTTTAAAATTAGCTTTCTTGAGTGACAGATTATTCTCTGTTGCAGACTCCAAGATAAAAAGGTCATTTGAAATATATTATAAATTCCTTATGTTTCCTGTTACCTTCACATTTTCATATTCACGTTGTTATAATCCCCTGGTTTACAATACAGAATCTAAAAAGTAATCTTATTTATTCATCTTTTCCTGCAAGCTGCTGTTTCATTTCCTTTCTTTTTTTTTCTTCTCCTTGCTCCTGCATTCCTATTCTTTCTTAGTTGCTAGTCTCACTTAATTAAAATATAAAAATGTCACTCACTTCTTTACAGCATCAAACTAATTTAATCTACCTCATTCTCCTACTGGCTGCAGGCAAATTCCTTGTCTAAATACCAGCTGAACATTGCATATAAATCTGTGTTCCCAGCCCCTCCCCAGCTGCAGTCTTCTGCTCTTTGAAGCTGTAATGGTAAGAGATTGAAGGAGCCTGGAAGGACAGATGGGGCAAGGTTCTGAGGGTAACTGACCAAAGGCAAAATGTAAGGATTAAAAGAAAAGGGTAGCTTTGCAGCTGGAAGAATGGGATTTGCATGGTGTTGGATAAAATAAAGTGGTTAACCAGTAGAATCTATTTATTCACATTTTTTTTCTTTAGACAAGGGAAGTATGCAATTACATGAGAAGAGAAAGAAAGGTTATTTTGTAAAGAAATTGCTTTGTAAAACATTCCCCCTTGTTACACAAATTTGTTCGGAGAATGAAATGATAAATAAATACCTTTTTACCCAAAGAAGCAAATCAATGAAGATGTTTTGCCTTAGGCAAACCGTGTTACTTCCCCCGCGTGTGACCTGGAAGCAGAGTCAGTGGGCCCCTACTAACAACACATATCCAGTACAAGACATACAGTACATATCTCTGCATGAACAGCGTTGCTGTTCACCTGCTGATGCAAAAAGGGGAAGGGCAGCACACATTTGTAGTAGCGCAACCCCAGTAAAAGCAAAGCAGATCAGGTATTCAGTGGGTACAGAACGTGTATAGGGTAACACGGTCTCTATGATAAGAATCATAGAAACAAGAGTCATAGGGAGAGTAGTCATTGGGAGGATTTTTTATTTTGTTTGCTTTTATTTTTAAATTTATATTTATTTTTAAAATTACCTTAGAAAGAATTAGAGGCTCTTGTTTTGTTCTCTGTCCCCATTGACCCACTTTCATCTGTTCGCTTCATTTAACTACAGTGTCTTTGTGTAGCAGTCAATAAAGACATGCTTCATCTCACCTAAATTCAGATATCTAAAAGCTAGAGGCAGGTAATTTCCTTAGGCTACCAGTATAATTGTTTTAGAGGAATGGATACCACAAACTGAGTTTGAGCTGCTCTTTGTCAGATACCCACCAGAGCCAAGAAAACAGTTTCCTGATAATTCCTGTTTCTTTCCTTAACAATATATTCCTAGCTGGGATCCAGTTGTACCTTTACATACTGACATTAGAGCAATAACTCCTACCTCATTTCTATATTAATTCTTATTTGTTCTATTTTAGCTATTTCACATAAGAAAAAAACATATAACTTGCATAAGAATTGAACCTTGGATTTTCAGATGAGAGGCAGATCAGATAGAAATAATTTATTCTGAAAATTTTAGATTTCCAGAAAATTGTATGAGATCTGAGAGCAAAAATTCATGTGGAATTGAGTATTGTGATGGCTCCGAGTGGATTGTGCTGTAAAATGACACATGAATATACATACCTAAAACCCCTTTTGCTTAGAAGGATGATAAGTTCCTTTCAATTTCTAATTAAGGCATAATTTACTGCTTATAGCACAGCTGGTTCAAGGAAAATAAGATTTAAAACTTAAAAAGTGTTTGGAGACCAGTTTCCAATATCAGACTGCTTGTCAAAACATGTAATAAAGAACAGGATAAATAAAAGCATGGGAAAAATGTTCCACAATATGGAACAGGTGATTTGGAAGGATGATACACTGCTCAGGTGTAGGGAATCAGAGAGTAACTGATTCATGTGAGATATCTGGGTTTAAAAAAACCTCAAAAAAGTGTTAGAGGGAAGAGAGGTCGTCTTGTAAGGATGAGGAAATGACTGAAGTGTACGAACCATAAGGTGGAGGTTGGTGTACAGATTTCCTACTGGTAGAAAAGTTACATCCATGATTTTGTTCTTAGTTTTTTGCTGTATCATACCTCATTAAATCATAAGGATGAAGAATAATGAAGTGAAAATTCTCATATCCAATTCATAAATGCCTTGTAAGTTTTCTGCATAGCTGAAGAAAACTTATAAGGCATTTGCAGGGTCCAGTCAGAGTCCCAGTATGGAAAACCAACCCAATTGCCAATAGTTACAGGAAATACTAATCACCCTCATTATCACTCTCCCTCCCCACATCCCATCCAATCCCAACTCACTCAACTCCAGGTGCGACTCCTCTAACTGCTTTAAGTAGATGAAGATGGGCACGCCCATCTTTATGTTTTGTATACTCAGAAAATTATCCTGAGAGTCTGAGTTCTGTCATGGGCATCTCAGGAAACTGTATTCATTCCACTTTTGGGTGAGGAATGTCTTATTGTTAAAATGTATCAGTTGTGTTTCATGTACCATATCTCTAACTCCAGAGTAAGTAAAATGCAGAATAAATTATTGTTCTTAGAATGTGCAAAAGAAGCAAAACAGCCACAGAAGTTTAAAGGAGGGTGGATGGAGAAAGTAAAACTCTGCTTAACATGCTTAAGATGAGAAAGAAAAATCTTTTTCTTCCTTTATCTCATATTTAGGTGATTTGTGATAAGTTGTCCAGACAAGGTGATTGTCGGGGGTTTTCTATTTTTGCTTATCATGCTGTTCATGTTGCATTACTAGAGAGCACCCTGTCTTGGTGATGCATGTTAGCTTTTATAGCCAATCTCTCCTTTGAAATCCTCCAAGGTTCCAGACATATAATCTCTTACCTCAAAACTTCTTATGTCTTTCTTCTGCAAGAGATGGAGAGTTTGTCACATCTCTTTAACCAAAGAAGTGGATTAAATCCTTGGGAAAGTTAATGCCTTTGTTAAATTAAATGTTTTTTTATCTACTTTGCTAGCTAATAAACAACTTCTGACTTACCAAGAAGTAAACCATCCCTCCTCACCCCAGCTCTCTTAACTCATTGTGTACATTTCATTATAAAATATAATTAGAATTAAAATTTATATTTTAAATAAACCTTAATTTTATATCAGTCTGCCTATAAAGATACACCTAAAGATATAAAGTAGATAAATACATGTACCTTCCCATTGGTTCTTGAATACAGGTCAGAAAAGACAATAACTATTTTCTCTCACATGACAGCAGGTCTGCATGATTTACTACTGTTAGCAGCCTCTGAAACAATATTCTTATAGTAGAAGCTCCAGCTGGTTGCCTAGAGAGACAGGACAGTTTCACAATACTAAATTATAGATGGAAAAATAACAAATGAAATTTAGTGTAGGCAAATGAGAAGCAATGCACATGGAGAAAAATATATCCATAATGATAATGAAATTACTTAAAATAACTCAGAAAAAACAGGCCCTTAGACAGTTTTCTGAAAAGCTTATCATGTGCTTCGCAATGGTCAGAAAAGCAAATACACTGTTTAGTATCATTTCAAAAGGAATGAGAAACAAATGGAGCAATCATTATGCCACTGAGAATCCATGGTGTGCCTTTAACTTAAAACTTCTGCAAGTTGTGGTCTTCCTTTATCAAAAAGAAACACTGAACTCAGGCACAGGGAAGTATAACAGAAGGTTATTAAAGTTCTGAAGCAATCTCCTATTAAAAAGTGAAGACTACTCATAAAATGGACCAGACTTCTTCAGATTAGAAAGACTAAAGGAAGATAACATAATAGTTTGTACCATTGTAAATAATGTGGGACTTTGTTTTCCTCATTTATTTAACTCTGGAATTCATTGCCACAGGGTGCTATAAAAGCAGAAGTGTAAAGACAGACAAAGCAGTCTACAAGCTGCTTCAGAATGGAAAGAGAGATGAAGGGAAAGACAATGGAAGTTCATAAAAGCATATATTGTGTGGAGAAGGTAAACTGGGAACAGTTTTCATTGTGTCTCCATTATTAAACTCTGGATCTCATTGCCACAAGTCTCATGGAGGTCAAAGTATAAGCAGGTTCAAAAAGAAATTAATAAAGTTGAGCTCCACCAGAGAACATTTAACATTATGGTTCAACTACCACATCTGGTTAGAGGTACTAAATTGCACTTTTCTAGAAATTATCACTCTGTACAGGCCATGCTTCTTGTACTCTTCCCCAAGAATACCTGTCAGAGGGAGAACATTGAGACAGACTGATATTTTGCTCCTGTGCTCCTATGATTGTTTTAACTAATCTTAGAACTTTGGGAGCCACAACTGCTGTCCCACACATTTATTTATTCTCAGATCAGGGAAGTATGCGGGCGAGACCCACATATACTGTTTTTCTGTCTGTATTCTTTGCCATTGTTACAGTCCTCTTATTAAAATTATTAAAAATGCCTCTGCCCGAATTAGGGTGCGAACAAGACCACATGCCAAAATCAATAGTATGGATTTTATTTGATAGTAAATACGAGAGAAAGAGAGAGAGAAAGAAATAGAAAAGAGGTGGGGGGACAGAAAGATAGTGACAGAGACAGATTAAAGAAAATATCACCACTCCGTGGATCCACTCCTGATGATCCTCTCCAGCTGGTCTTCTTGGTGGTGAGGGTGCCCCCAAACAAAAAGACACAGAATCCTATGGATTAATATGTGTTCAGGCTAGGTGGGAATGTCCAGGTACCTCCCCTGCAGGGGGGAGTTTGAGACAGCAGACTCTGGATCTGTTGCATCACTTTGCATCATGTGCAATCCTGTGATGCAAGGCCTCAGGGAGTGCTCTGGGGGACCTTTGATGGATTATGACATTTACTCAGCTGCTTCTCATGTGAATGTCCTGTGGATGTCGTCTGTGGGGTTGGGGGTTTCATTGCTGGGCTGGTTTGTGGAAGGGAGGATGGGTGTTCAGTGCCTCTGACCAGAGGTTATGCCACACATCCAAAACCTCCTCCTCTTCCTCTGTGGGAGGGGAGTCTGTGTTAGCCTGGCTTCTGTGGGCTGTGATCCACCCCAGCCCAAACCCAGCCAAGGGTGATTCTCTGCTGGATTTGGCTTTCTTGTGGATGAAAAGCCTTTCCCTCAGCCTTGTTTGTTTCTCCCTAGACTTGAGACGATTGAACAATTGTGTCCACTAGTCTTCTCCATGCAGTTTAACTCACAGTCCAAAGTTCCACTCAGGAATCTTCAGGGAGGCGTGGCCTATGGTGTTGTAACTTCTTTATATAGTTTTTGCTATAATGGGCAAAACTCCTTTATAACAATGTTTAAGACATGAACCATTTCAGTCTCTGACAGCCATTAAGCAGAATACACAATCAGACCTTTTCTCCCTGATGGGCTGCACGGATCGTGTTACACGTAATAAAAGGAACAGCTTGGCTTACTCTAAAAAACCCTTGTGGTTTTTCTTTTACTGAAATGCTTATATTTAGCAAGTGTAGAAACATTTTTACTTATCTACAACTTTTATAAATGATGTCTGTGATTTGATGAGCTTCCCCTTCCCCTCCTCCCCCCCTCACCTTTTATTTTGGAAATAGGGAAAAGGCAGAAAATGTCCTTAGGAAAGAGATTATTTCATTTCAAGGCATGAACCTGTTACTGGATACAGTTTTGAAGTATAGTCATTGCCACTTTGCCTCAAAAATACTTGTTTAAGAAAAGCATCGCTACGGTAGGATACAAGTTTGGAAGGTGTCAAAACAAGTGAAGTAAATTAAATGCTCCACATCTACAACGTTAAAAAAAGATAAAATTAAATAGTGATAATTATTATTATTAACATTGGGTGCTTTATTTCAGGGCCTTATAGGCCATGCAGTCAGTAAGTATACAATTTAAGGCACACGATGTGTGTCTCTCAACAAAGGTCTGTGCTTTTGCAGTGTAATGAGTTTTAAGCATAATGCAAAAATCTCTACAAAGTTAAAATGGTGAGGCAAGTTCTTGCAATGGTATCATAAAATGCAATGAAGTTGCAGGTCACAGTGAAGTAACAAAATGTTTCTGCTATCCGTCTCCTCTGTTGTTAGGCTAATATTACTTTAACTGCTGATATTCACATTATTTATAATTTAGATGTAATTTAAATAGATAAAGTGCCAGAAAAAATCCATGATGTGTTGCAGATCATGATTGATATGATGCTCTTTTCATTTGAATACATTTGTATGTGAACAGTCATCCAAATATATCTATTATAACTCCAGCAGTATGACAGAATCATCATTTCTTAAAATCTCTATTACTAGACTGTAAGTGGACTGTTAAACTTTGGCTCAAGGGCACAATAACCCTCACATCAGCATAATTTAATCATAAGTTAATGGAAAGTTAAATTCAATGTTCAAGACAGTGTAATTCTTTCCTGTTTCATATATTCCATGCCTATAGATTTTCCAAAATGGATAAGATTTTTATATTGAAATGCATTTCCAGACATAAATACTTCAATGCATTTTTATTCTCTTATTTTTTGATGAAAAGGAAATTATTTCTTGTCTATCTGACTTAAGCATGATGTTTTGTTTCTTCTGGAAAATATTTTCTGATACACAACTTTCAAGAAATTGAAGTATAAATTCATCTGTACTGGGTGCTCGGACAATAGTTCCCTTTAACTGACAAAAGCTTTTTTCTGGGATGCTGTTGACAGCTGTATAAAATATGCTAGTTGGCCTACAAAAGATTGTGGACATTTATTTATGAAGGGAAGTGACCTAACAGAAGTTCATAAATATCCTCTTGCTTGATATATGAATCTGCCCCAAAGATTTTCTCTGACATTATCACCAAGGGGCACAAAGCAAAACAAGGACATGTCACGTGGGAAGACAGAGCAAAGACTGTACATCAGCCTGATAATGTAGATTGAGGCAGATCACAGCTGCTCCACACATTTTAGGGCATGGTTGATGAATACTGAAACCTTGCCCCATTTTCTAGGGACAACGGAAGCCTACAGAAGCTTTCCTGGCACATCTTCCTTCCTGTTTTTATTCTCTATGTCAGCAATATTAAAGTAGCTGTGTACAGGCAATAAACAGCCTCCACTTGTGGCTGAATAGATTGTGCCAGGCAGGTGAGCACTTAAATGCTTTGCTGCACTAACCTGATGTAAACCAAGCTAAATGAAGAGGGTGATTGGGACCAATAGCTCTGTGACACTCAGTGGGGCTGATATGAAGAAAATAATGATGGTTTTGTTGCAGTGGCCCTATTAAATGATTTTTTTATGTTACTCGAAAGGTGACTTAATTTCTTCAAATTGTAGCACAGTGTAAACTGACCCTATTCTTTAAAAAAATTCTTTCACTCTAAAATTCCCTCTTCTCTGTCCATCAATGATGTTATCATAACTTTCATCATAGACACAAAGTTCATGAATATTGAATATGTCCATTCAGTAAAAAGGTAAACCACATATTCTCATCTTTAGCCTTTTTTCCAGGCTCTTCTAAATTTTCCTTTTCACTGAGTGATTGCTTGACCTCTTGTGATTTTCTTTTATCCTTAAAACCAGCTGTGTATTCAGCACTGATGGAGTAGCCTTGCATGAGTCTGATTTAGATTCTGAATGTGAGTGTGGAAATTAAACACAACTTAATGGAGTTAGACCCCTAACAATAAATAAGAAGCCAGGTTATCTAAGCTCTTTGCAATTATTTTTCTCCCTTAAAGAATGCAGTTTATTAATTTACTAATTTACTATTTATTAATATATTACCTGATAATCCAAATGCATCTCCAAAGTTTAAAAGATCTAGGCAATCCTAGAGTATTTGGATGGAATGCTGTCACCACATTGCCTTGTCAAAGCATTTATCAGTGAATCTTTTAGTTTATACCTACTATTATCTTGTTATGTATTGATCATATTTATTACTACAGTTGATATGAAAAAGAAATAATCAATCTCTTTTTGGTGCACTACAAATGGAATTTTAGCACAAATGTAGTCAATTTTATTGGCTTTTTTGTTATATATTCAGATCTTATGAGTTTTGGAGTTATCTTTTAAATCAGAAGACAGAAGGGTACTGAATGACTGAGAAAGACAAAGTCATATTGACTAAAATGTTTAGAGTTTAGCTAACACCGATTTACTTCTAGCAGTCTATACCTTTGCCTGACATAAAATATTTGTCAAAATGTCAGCAATGGAGCATCTTCAGCTAAAGAATGATCCTGAACATTTTTGAGAGGTTTAATATGATATTCTCACAAAGCCAAAGAAGAAAAAACTTTACTTCCTTATCATTTATAAATAGGGAAAAGAAAGCAGAAATAATGTCTTCATGAAAAAAAAAATAAACATAAAATCCAAACAAAAAAAACAACTTATTGTCACCAGATATGTCCATGACGAACATCACTTGATTAGTTTTGTGTCATAGTGTGGCAGACAACAAAACAGGCATTGAAAGGGTAATTCATTAAAGCAATGCATAATGGAAACTGGGTTAAGAGCAATTGGATTCCCAGGTTAGAAGTGCTAAATTAGTCTTCTATATTTCTTTATAAAGCACCTGATCTTGTAGGATTAAAACAAATTAATAAATATATCTGTGCAATGTTGTGGAAATATTGTTAAATTAGGGTTGATGGTTGTTTACCGAAATTGTTGAATGAATGTGAAACTTATTAAAGATCAGAAGGTAGCTGGTTGTCAAGAAAAAAAACTGGTTTGAATTACTGACACTTGATAAAGACACAAGTTCAAAGACATTTTCAAGGAGTAAGATATTGAGTGAGAAAAGTTAGATGTTATTGATCGAGTAGAACTGAGCAAAAAATAATCAAGAAAAATTAAAATCACTGACTTTTTGTATCTAGCTGTTACATCACTAAGCAGAAGAAATGTGGAGTATATTACATAGTCCAAGATACTTATGAACAACCTATACACTTTAATACTGAAAGAGTTAATTCATCAGAAGTTGCATTAGTAATGATATCTTAACACATGTGAGGGTCATAATAATTCCTGTAAAAGACCCTATTGAAGCTTCACTGGTAAGAATGTAGACCTTGCACATGTTCCAGGCAAATGAGTTTCGAATGTGAAGAATGTCTATTAGCTGTGTCAGAGAAGGGAATCTAGCTTCTTCCCTCCAATGGTGAAGGTAAGCTAACTCGCACTACTTCCACGAATTAAACTGGCTTTTCTCACCCCACATACTAAGAGGTCAGTCATTCCATCACTCATGGGGTCTGCCCACATGTAGGGTCACTCTCTGGCATAATCAAGAAAAAGTGAGGCAGCTTTTAATTCAGTGGAAGAGGGGTTAGCTGCCTTTTACCTACTGCAGGGCATTTCAGTGACCTCTGCACAGAGGACAGTGGAGCTGCAGTTTACCATTGCAGGATGACTCCCTAATGGACAAATCTAAAATAACCCCTGGATATTGCATCCCTAATGGATGCAGAAATGTCATGTTGCATACAGATAACTCTAGTATATGGCATGACATAATCGCCTGCAGCAGTAAATGACTGGACTGAATGATCCAAGAGGTTCATATTCATATATATTACATGTGCCTTTAAAGTGCAACATTTATTGTAGGATTTAGGATGTTAAACATTTGAAACTGTGCAACAACCAGCTCTTCCTAGTCTGAACTAAATTCAGTCTTTTTATAGAATAAAGTTCTTTGAATATTTCCTGCCTGTTGTTGTTGCCACGGATTTTTGAAAATATTAAAGGACAGGATGACTCTATGGCTAAATCTTTACATATAGTGAACAGTTGCATAGAAAATATAAGTTATTTTTAAATATTAAAGGTCAAGATTTTGTAGTCAAAAAGGACTGTAACATAGCTATTCAGTTCAGAGAACAACTTGCAATATTTGTTTCCTGTGGTCATAAGCACAATGTCATTCTTTAGGCAAGCTTCTTATATAGAGGTTATGTACACTGAGGACTACTGGAATAGAAACTGATCTCAGTAGGAGCTTAAGGAAATTATATGCCTTAGACAACAAATTATACTTGAATGTGTGAATGTTCACTAGCAAATATAAATAGGACCTTGCGAGTAAAATACAGGCTATGAGGCACTGAAATGAGATTAGAGTTGCCAGGGAGCCTATTACAGAATTCATTGCTCTAGTTCATTTGTTTCTTTCAGATGAAAACTAATGATGGGGACCACCCAGTCCTCCTTCATGTCAGACACCATATATATGCAAGTGCTAAGTGTCTTAATCAAAACAGGAAGAAGCCCAGTCAGAAAATAGCTGTTCTGACTGTGAAAACAAATGGCAAGTATCAAAGAATGAGCACCAACTTTTCCTCTGACAAAACCAGAGAAGAACAAATTCTTTAATGCAGCCTATTCAGAAGTGACAAAATTAATAAACATTCTATGGAATGTCAGAATAAAAGTGAAAGAAATCAAATTAACTTCACCTTAGAAAACAGACAAATACTTTTGGTAGACTACTTTTTAGTGAGATTCACAGATAAACCATGATTGTGCCTTGGCACTCTTTCTATTTAAAGTTTTCAATACTTTCACTTAAATGAATGACTTAGAAAATCACCTTGCTGAAGAGTATTTCTTTAGTGATTAATGAGATTAATTTATAGGTAGTGTATGGGTTAGGATAAAAGAGCAGACTAGTAAGGGTAACACTGCTGTGGGTGTTTGCTACAGGCTGCCTGCCCAGAAGGAGAAAATGGATGACACCTACTAGAGGCAGCTGAAATCAGCCTCAAAGTCACAGATGCTGGCTCTTGTGTGGAACATTAACTACTCCGACATCTACTGGAGAAGCAACACAGTGGAGCACAAACAGTCCAAACAGTGATTATTTGGTCAGCCTTTGTTCTTATTCTCCATTCATTGCTTTTGATTCAAAAGTTTTTGTTTTTCAGGCTTCTTTTCCCCCACAGGTTAACAGCAATCTGATATTTTGGATGAGTAATAAAAAGGCTTCATTTATGATTTCCCTTTCCCACTGGAATTTTTATTTCAATTGCACAGGAGAAAGTATCACTCTTAGAATAGTAGCTTCCCAGAGAAGTACTGAATGTGTTTGAGATTCCTGCCTGTAAAATAACATTAATTCGCAGGGGAATGATCAGATCCTAAGAGAACTGATGAGTTATAGCCTATTATTTCTGTGAACAGCATACTCTATGCATCTCCAAATGTTTGACCCAGTTTTTTTGAAAAGTAAGCACAGACAGGTTATGTTCCATTCCTCTAAATGTAAAAATAAATTCAAGCAAGTAAGTGGATATGATGGAGTAATTTCCTAGACAGAATGAACTATTGATAATGCTTTGTGCTGATGAAATATGTTGATAAAGGGAAATTCATCTTTCTACTCTATGGTCATTTCACAGCATCAAGCAAGTTTTAGATTCAACAACATTACCAGTGTTACAATACTACCATTGCTGGGCACAGGAGATGTGGTACTTTTTTCCTACCTCTATCTCTTAGCCTTAGCTTACCTTGGAGCTGATACAACTAGAATAATTGAGAGCCTCCCTCAGGCAAAAGCTGTCTTGAAAGTGTGAAAGCAAATACTACATGTATGTAGTTGTAGTGTCTGTCCTATTATCTCTTGACTGTTGAGATATGAAAAAAATAATTTAAAATGCATTAAAATTCTTGTAATTTTCACACAAGGCAATTTCTTTTTTACAAAGGAAATATATCTCTTCATGTTTGGTTTTGTATCCACTTTCTGGTGTCTCAGAAGTATATTTTTGTTATTAGAGCTTCTGTAGTTTCAAAACACTGTGCCAGACAAACACTACAACTTCAGAACTCCATAGGGAGAAGGTGGGCCCACTGGAATAAGAACGATTCTGTCTGATAAATGCTTTCAAAATAAAGATAACTCTACACAGATGCAACATATATTTATAGGTATATGGGCACATGGCACCACAGATTTTCTTTTCTTAATAGGTCTAAAAAGCATACTGCCTTATGTTAGTTGCATGTGAGGGTCTCTCTCCTCTCTCAAAGAATTTAATCTGCTCTGTGTTCCTGAATATGAGTGGGTTTGTTTGCTGTAGGTGAATCCTCTCTTCACTAAACATTAAGCACTGAGACTTAAGCAATAAATTTCTCAACAGATATATCGTGTTATCATTTCTTCATGCCAGGCTCTGGGTATGGAAGTCACAAGTCAGCATGAAATATAAGATTATCCAGAACAAATGCAGTAGTCCAGAGGGTGTTTGTATCCATCCTTATGCTGAAAAAGATCAATCATTGACCTAGCAGGAAATTGTTTTCTTACATTTGACAAAACTTCAGAAACTAAAGAAGTTTTCACTTCCCATGTACCTTATTTGTGTCTTGGAATTTGAATGATTCCACACAGATTTCTGTCCTCAGCAACGTGGCCTTTGTTGTCACACAAGCATAGCTGGTTTCAGACTGTGCCTAGTAGATTATCAGAAGATTTAGGTCTAGTGTTGAATCAGAAATAATACAAGTGAGGCACTCAAAAGCTGCTGAACCACTCCATGAAGGTGAACCTGGGCACACACAATAGGCAACACTTCGAGTTTTCAAATAAAAATGTCGACCCATTGGAGCCTGAGTCATCTGCATAAATATGTATGCATACTAAGTAGACTTCTCATGGTCAGTGAGTGGGTGCTTCTATGGTATAATCTCATCCTAATATTAATGGCTAAAATAGAACTGAAATGTACCTTATGCGTTTGTGGTCATTCATTATAATGAGCTTTGAATGACCAGCTCAGACAAAAATGCTGACACTGTAGGTTCAAGATACGTGAGAGGAAATTCTCATGGACTCTGTAGATATCTAGGTATCTAGGTCATTATTCCCATATGGCTACTGAACATTTAAATTGTTCTTAAGTTAAACAGTATTCTTACAGATTGTTCTTCTGGATGTAGATTACTAAATTTTGCTTAAAACATAGTGTAAATACTGAATTTTTTTTTTTTTAGCTTAGCTTAATCTAGGGAAGCTTATAGAGGACTAGAAGGGAATTGTATGGTAATTTCTTCTAAGAAATTGTAGACTAAAAAACGGAGACCTAAGACACTGTATCCCTGTTCTGATTTAAGTTTCACTATCCTCATTATACCAAGAGAAGAATTGAAATATATTCTGTTGGAGATGAAGAAAAATATATGTTACAA
The DNA here is from genome assembly GCA_013399945.1 of Ploceus nigricollis. NCBI lineage: Eukaryota > Metazoa > Chordata > Aves > Passeriformes > Ploceidae > Ploceus > Ploceus nigricollis. The sequence goes on from VXBC01002945.1 coordinate 918,735, forward strand.
ATCTCAGTGAAAGTAAAGCCTAGTTCATAAAGGGTCTGTTTATCACATTGCTCATATTCTTCAAAATAGGTTAAACATGAAATAAGAGTGCCTGCTTGAAGGTGGTGTTCCTGGTTAAATATAGCATTTTAAAAATTTTAATTTTGCCTATATTCAAGAGAAGTTTTAGGTGGCTAGATGTGATTATAAGAGATGGCTCTGCCCAAATTAATTTGCAAACAAGACCATATGCCAAAGTCAATAGCACAGATTTTATTTAACAGCAAATGGGAGGTAGAGAGAAAGAAACAGGAAGGGCTGAGGGGGCGGGGGGTGGAGGGAGGAAAGAGGGAGCATGAGAGTGAAATTAAGCAAAAGATATTATCAGCACATGAGCCCCCGAGGCATCCCACTGGTCCTTCTTCACCCTGGTTTTCAGTGGTGGGGGTCCCAGAGTCATTCTTCTGGAGGTACTACTTTTAGAAAGTTCAGGTCAATGGGTGTCCACGAGGCATAGATGCTGTTGCCACAGCTTGGACTGGCATCTGTATCCTTTCACACAGTTTTGCCATTGTGCTAATTTTTATTTCCAGATAAGTGTTATCTTAAATTCCCACAGTCTGCACAGTAGAATTTTGTCTGTTGTTCTAATTCCAAATCATCACCTTCATTAGGCCTGGGATTTCTGGTTTGTCATCTGTGCTTATTCCTGTTGTGGTGGCTTATTTTATGGGAACTTCCTTCTCTGATCCGTGTTCTGAGACATGCAACAGCATTCTCTAAGTCCTCACAGGTGGTAAAAGATTTTCTTAATATTTCTAGAAGTCAAGTGACACCTTTATATCTAAATCTTTCTCTGTCTAAAGCACTTTACCCCATTTGAGTGCTGAATTTACCACTTTTTCTTTAAATTTGTATGGTTTTAATCTGCCTTATTAATCTAGTGCCTTCTTCCTGTCCAGATTTAACAATTCCAGAAAGCAACCTAAGACTACAGAATTTCCTCATTCATATTACTTTGTTGACAGTCAGATGCACCATTGCCAAAGAAATAGGAGGAAGGTATAACACACAAAGAAGCACACTGACCTTCTGGAGCTATGTATTCTCTGCTGTAGTTTGCTTTCTAGTGTAAGGCTCTCTCCAGCTCATCATTCCGTCACAGCACAACAGGCTGGTTGCAGTGTCTGTACACAAGATCAGTGTGACTCAGAAAAGACTACCTGAAGACTGTATATAACTCATACTGGTTTCATTGCATTTAGGTAGGTGTCAAAAATTTAAACAAAAACTTTTTCGTAAAGTGACTCTGGATAACATGTAATACCTTGCACTGGACCAGAATCTGAACTAATTTAGTGATGCATATGTTGGAAACTGAAGAGACGTCAGAGTTCGCTGTAAAGGAAAAGAGAGAAAGAAGTTTGGGGTTTTTTTGTAATTCTCCAGTCATTAGAGCATTCTGTGCATGATCATTTCCCAGAGTAAGTTGCTGATGTTGTTATTGTCATTATCTATATTAGCATCAGTCCTGCTCATGGGCTAGTAAGCTACTGTTTTAGAAAGGAATAACAACAATAATAAAACGTCTCTTCTGCAGACAATCGATATTCTAAACATAAGGGATGAAACATCAGATAGATACAAGCACTGGAAAAAGACCATGCTCATCAATATGACAGGTAGTAGTACTGTTACTATATCTGTTGCTTGATTTTTTCATTATTTTTCCCCTTGGAAATTTAATAAAAAGGAGTTTACTTGAAAAGAATAAAGATCAACACAATTGTGTACAAGTAGTTCCTCCCAGGTGGCAAAGAGGAGTGTTAAGCACACAGGTATTTGGTTGAAAATTTTTCCAAATGGAAAGAAATTTTTTTTCCAGATGAAAATAGAATCTTTCCAAGGTGACAGAGAATATAGATTTGGTCCTGTCAAGGAATAATTACTGCCAAGACTGGATACAAACTGGACCCAGAGAAGGGAACTATATTTAAGAGAGTACAGAAGGGGCAGGCAGAGGGAGAAGAGAGGATGAGATGGGTAATGGCTAAAATTTGATGGTAGAAACAAAATCTTTGTAGCAGCATCTCTATGGTTATTACTTAGGAGGAATGCCCTCTCTAATCTTAAATAAAAAAAAAAAATCCTTTCACATGTTGGGATGCAAGGTAGTAAAATTTTTATCTGTGTGAATTGACAAAACAGGCTGTCTCTTAGATCTGTCACTCAGGCTACATGTCTTAAGAGAAGCCTTTATATGGAATGAGGGAATATTTTTAGCCAAAGATTAAATACAGGGTGAGGATGAAATGCAGGGTCAAGATGCTGACCTGCACTTCTTGATAAAAGAGCTAGCAAGAAATGTTTTTCAATAGAAATAAAATAAGGCAATTTAGCTATAATGCTTAGGCATTCCTAAAATAAAGTTGGAGAAATCACTAATACTTTGAATTGGATGAAAAAGCAACAGTAGAAAAATTAATAATGCCCTTAATAATGCACACCCCAAAATTCTACCTTATGGAATCACTATTCAGACACATTCCAGAAGATGATGTCAGTATAGATGAATGTTGAAAGATTTTCATGCTGACTTTTAGTAATTAAACCACCCATATGGTTTGTATAAAAATTTTGGGTTTGTATTGTCATACCAGATTTAGACTGGAATCTTTAAGTGATCACATTACAAAAGAATATGCACCAAAACTCTGCACCAAGAATCCTGACAAATAAAATCTGAATAAAGAAACAAGATTTTATGCACTTATCCCTGAAGTCCATAACAGCCATTTCCATAAATATTTGTTGATAATAAAAATTGAATTATGTCTGAAGAAAAATTTATTGAGAAATAATACTTGTGTTCATCGTAATTTTTTGTTGAAGTGCTCACTCATAAATATTTTTCAGGAAAAAAAGGATCTGCTAGTATAAATGTATTTTGTTCTTTGCTTAGGAAACAGAATCTTCACAAGACAATCAATTAAGCTCCACTAAGATGAGTTGCTAAGTATCAGTTGCCTGTATACAGTGACCTAGAGCTCACCATTATATGAATAATAGAGGCTGAAGTGGAAGAAATTACTGAAGTGGAAGAAAAGAGCAAATTACATTTTAATTTATCTGTACTTTGAGTAGATATGCTTGAAGAATTTTTGAGCTTAGGATAAAATGAAAATTCATTCACTTATCTACTTTGTTCTACTTCTCTGCATGGTAGCAATCAGATCTATTGAGACTGGTTAAAATGAACAAAAAAATGTATTTAACAGAGACAAATAATCTGTGCTGTTTAACAACCTGCAAATTATTATGATGTCTGAAAAAAAAACTTTTAAAACTCAGGTTAATTATTTAGGATGTTGATGTCTGGTATTATAAAAATCAAATTAATATTTGGCTTTACTAAACACTGCAGTTTTAAATTGTGTAGTAGCATAAACAGCTTTTATTTTCCAAGCTGTCCTGGGTAGGATTTGAGGAAAATGGAGACACTGATCTGAAAGATTAACTTTGCCTTATGTTGTTAATTTATCATAAAGCAGCAAGGACTGGTAGTAGGACAGGGACAGGATTCACACAGGTAAGCCTTGACTGGGAAAATCTGTAAAAATGTGACAGATAACTGACCAAAATAAACAGATGGAGATATGTTTTCACAAGAACTGCGGAGAAAACTTACTGCATCAAGTGAAATACGACAGTACCGAGGTACACAGGTACTTATGCAAGACAGGGAACTACAGGGAGCAATATTCTGGGTATAAATATGTGTGCTGTGCTCTTGAAAGCAGTACATGTTAGAGCCCTGGAACCAGGGGAAACACAGGGGTTGTACCAAGCTGCTGTGACACACACACACATAGATGAGGCTGACAGCACTGAAGTGCAGGGAGCTGGCCAAGAGATCAGAGTGGAGATGGGAAAGAGATAAGGCTACAAGCAGATGCAGGCGTGGCCTGACTGTTTCTCCCCATCACTTGGCAGGCACAGGTGGAGGGGGTTCTGTGACCGATTTACAGCAGCACCCCTGGAGCAGTAGTAAGGGCACTGCAAGACAAAAGCAAGTGAGGGAGGTACGAAAGAAGCAGAGCTGGTACAACAGACACTGGCCTACTACATCTTGGATGCTCATAAAAAGATGAGTGTTCAGAAGTATTTTTAAAATTGATTTACATGTGGCCTTCATGGTCCAGAAAAAAATTCTGAAATTGCCAGTGGAACATAACTTGGGAATTGTTAATGGGGTGTGTGTGGGTGTGGGTGTGTGTGTGCATGCATCTCAAGATAGGTTGGTAAAAATGGCTCTGATGGGATGAACATCTCATTTGGTGCTTTATACAGGAAACTAAATTGGTTAGATCACAAGTATGAACTAACAAACAGCATTCAGTTCTGTACCATAGTTAAAGCAAGAGGAATAGAATAAAATAAATGTATTTTATTAAAAAAATGAGTACTGTGGAATCTGATGTGTTGACAGTTTTATTAATTTCAAGATGTAGTTTAACAGAGAATTTAAGTATGATTTTATTTTTGTTTTGAAACAAAATGCAGACTGCCCAAATGAGGCCATAACATCCAAGGACTGTGCCTGAGACCTCACATCCCGGTCTCACAGAATGGATGAAGACTTGCTTGTAGGATGTTGGCCATGCACAATCCTGGCAAGGGCAGTGCCCAACACCCAGCACTTGAGTAAATGATATCCCACTCTTGTGCGTGCACACACACACACACACATACACACTCTGCTGTAAACTGATTCCTCTGGGAGTTTGATGAAGCCTCAACACTTTATCAGATCAGGGATAAGCCCTGGCGAGGACACCTTGACAAATTGTACTGCTTAAGCTTTTAGGAAAGTAAGATTTCTGTCCCTTGTATTCCATCAATGAAACACTAAATTTAATAAATGCTTTTTAAATAATGCTAAATTTAATAAATGTTCTGAAGCAACGCAATCCACATTAAAAGACTCTTCCAACATCTAAGCATGCTACAGGGCATAAGAAGGATCATCCATGAAGTGTTACTTTTGTAAATTAATTCCCAGCAATAAAAAAAAAACCTGGATACACAGCTAATGAAAAAAATATTATACTTAGGCCATAAACCTCAAGTCTGTTATTTACTGAAGTCTAAAAAATAACACATTAAGGAATAAATTTTTAGCAGTTATTGGAGTTGTATAGCTAAATGTCCATAAGAACCTCTGTGAAAATATAAATGCAAGACCATACACAAACAAGCATTTTTTAACTTTTTAAATAAGATTGTAATTAATTTAACAGTCATTTCATTTAAATTCCAGGTTTATTTTACTGGAATCAAAACTTATTTTTGACCCAAGAGGTCACCTGCCAATAGACAAATGGAGATTTTTTAAGGCAAAAAATATCTGGGTGCCTTATGAAACACTGACTATGAAACTATCTGAATGATTCAGAGTTAACAGTTAATAAATAACATCAGACAATCACTGTGCTTGTGACCTTGATTCTACAAAATAGACTTACAAATTTTAATGATCAAAATGATATGACAATATCATTAAACATAATATCATTCCTACATAATTACTGAAACTAGTAGAAGTATTACCACAAGAAAACTTGTCACTTCACCATGATAAGACTATTTCTTTATGATTTCATCATCTTTCATTTATGCTATGAATCAGTTTGCTCTGAATAATGTGTTGTAAATAATAGCAGATCTATCTACACGTATATATACAATTTTTCATAGTTTAATGATTTCACATTGTTAACAAGAAACTTGTGCTGAAATTCTGACATTTCCAAAGAAATACTTCCCTAAAACTGTATCATAGAAAATGTTGACATTTCAATTTTTCATTTTAATAATGATAAAAGCAGATTCCAAAATGTCAGATTTTCCTACAGAATGGTAATTCTCTTTTTGACCACCTCTAATATGTCTACCAAAAAATCTGGTAATGGTTCAGTGGGTAATGTCCTGTAATTTTGACTTATTTTGCTGAGCCGCCATGCCAAATTGGTACATTATGCTTGTTCTCCTGTACTATTTTAAACCCTCTCTTTCTCCTTGTATTGCATTATTACCATTATTACAGAAAGATCAACAGATTTTTTTAATAATCTTTTTTAATACAGTCTTCCACACTGGAGCCTTCATCTGCAGCTGCTGTATCTGAGTCAATTAATGGCGACCAGAGTTATATCTTCTTCAGACACCAAATTGCCTTTTTGGCACAAGATGTCATTGCTGGTCAGTGACCTCTCTTTGAAGCCAGGAACATCATCTTCCCAAGACAGGGGCACCCAGTCACAATCTATTGTTGAATGTACTCTGCAGACTTTTACTGGTATGAGCATTGTGGTACAAGTGGCAATTATTGACTGGTTTATCTCTAAAAGGACATGTGGGTGGTGAATAAAATGGCCAACAAATGATGTAAAGGGCAATATAAAAGGTAGACACAAATTTATGATGTATTTTCCTATGATCTTGTTCACCAGGAACAAGATAAAAATTAGAAGTCCTTTACAAGAACTAAGGAACAAAGAATAGATGCCAATCTGATATCCAAAGACATGCACTAGCAGACCCTTTGATACTCCCCAGCTCCATAGTGCCAGTGCATTTCTGTGATGTGCAGAAGATTCCATGTGATCAGGAATTTCCATGTTCAGTTCCCTTACTGTTTTCCTCTCACTCTAATGTAGAACTGGTGAACATTGTCGGTGACTCAGAACTTACCTTGATCTTGTACAACATGAGTTAATAACACCTGAAGAGAGTAAGAGCAGGAACTTAAAAAGAGGTCATAAAAGAAAAGACCTTTGAATTACCCACAGCAGTTTTAGATCTCTATTACAAAAAGATAAGCCATTCTTAATATGCAGAGCACTTCTTTACAGTATTATCTTGATAAAATCTGGATAGTTGGATACTTGCAGAAATGTTAGTCTTCAATCACTGCTCAATTTGACCTACTTCTGTGAAATATGTAATTTGGAAGGATATTGAATATCTGTAGAAAATGTTCTCTGTGATCACAGAGCTGTAATGAGTCATCATATAATAATGACTTTTTCTGCCCGTGATGGTAGGGTGAATGTACATGGGACCAGAATAAATCATTGGGCCTCGCTGAAGTACTTAGTACAATAGTTCATTATTTCAGGCAACAGTACCATTTGATCCCATTTTCACATTCAGTAACTTGTATCTTTTTTCAAAGCAAAATGGTAAATTAACTAAAGCAGATTTAAAACAGATATCAAAGAAAAAATATCCCAGGTAATTGAACAATGGAGTCATATGGTGTTGGTCATGAACACGCATGATGGTAAACAAAATTTTATTTATATCTGATAAAATATCTCTTGGTGCAACTGGTTATGTGTTTTATACTGGTTGGTTGAAAGGATACATGTCTCCTAGAATGCTACCTCATACCTTTTAAAATCAGGCAAAACAGCTGATTAAATTAAATTTAACAGGTTAAATTATTATTATGCCTATAGAAATCATAGGTACAGATGCAGTACTGGAAACAATTACTAGAAAGAGAAGTAATAACTGCCTATTTTATAGCAGAACCTGTTGTAAAACAAGTAATTCCAAGACAATGTGACTGAGATCAGCAGTATGAGGTTCAGTAAAGCTAAGTGTTGGGTCTTGCACTTGGGTAACACCAACCCCATGCAGCAGTACAGGCTGGGGGAGGAGTGGGTAGAAAGCTGCCCAGCAGAAAAGGACCTGGGGATGCTGTTTGGCATCTGGCTGAGCCCAGCTGGCCAAAAAGACCAATGGTATCTTCACTTGTACAGAATTAGTGTTGCCAGCAGAACCAGGGAGGTTTTTGATTTTTTCCTCTGTACTCGGCACTGGTGAGGCCACAGCTTGAGGTGTCTGTCCAGTTCTGGGTGCCTCAATTCAGGAAGCACACTGAGGTCCTGGAACATGTCCAATGAAGCTAGTGAAAGATCTGGAGAGTTAGTCATATAAGGAGTGGCTGAGGGAGCTGGGGTTGTTCAGCCTGAAAAAAAGGAGGATCAGGGGAGATTTTATTATTCTCTGCAACTACCTAAAAGGAGGTTGTGGCCAGGCAGAGGATTGGCCTCTTTTCCCAGGCAACTAATGACAGGATGAGAGGATTTAACCTCAAGCTGCACCTGGCTCCACATCGGACTGCTTAGAGGTCACTAGGGCTAATTGGCATCAGTGTTGATACCAGCCCTGCCAGAGCCAGGCTTGAGGTGTCGCCATGCTCTGCAAGTTTCTCTAGTGGTTAAACTATTGCAGCAGTTTTTCTCTTTTTACCATGTAATCAGTCATTCCTAGCCCTGCACCCTCAGCTGCTTCTGGAGCTGGTGCTGTAAGCTGGCCCATGGGAAGGAGAGAAACAAACAGAAATTGCTTAATAACCTCAGAAGAGTGTTATTATTTTTTAATACTGATGGTTTCATTACTCTGGCTCACAGCATGAATGCATGTGCAGAGTTGAATCAGCTTAACTGAGTAGGTAGTAAAATGTGTGATGGAGGAAGTTTCAAACAGTCAGAAAGAAGGTAGGTCAGGGACCTCAACTAACTAGCTTTGCTATTGCACACAGGAAAACTTGAAGATCTTCTCTAAGCAAGTCATCTTAGATACACAATTTGACCTGACTCATCAGAGCTCTTCACAGAGCAGGGTTACCTTTGACTTTGTCACAGTTGTGAGAGCCGAGTACTTTGAATCTGATTTTCAAGTCAAACCCCTTGAAAAGGAGACTCAGTATTTACTATCTACCTGGTAAAAGTTTGGCAAGAACTATTCAGTTGCCCTAATCATGGAGAGATGTTTCTCATTGCTACAGTACAGTTCCTTGCACAGTTATCACTTTGTGATCTCATTAATGCATGTCAGTATCTCAAAGGTGGGTGCCAAGAGGATGGTGCCAGACTCTTTCCAGTGGTGCCTAGTCACAGGATGACAAGCAGTGGCCATACACAAGAAGTTCCCCCTCAACTCGAGGAAGAACTTTACAGTGGCAGAGCACTGGCACAGGCTGCCCAGGGAGATCGTGGATTCTCCTTTCTGGTGACATTCAAACCCCACCTGGACACGTTCCTGTACCACTTGTTCCAGGTGACCCTGCCTTGGCAGGGGGTTGGACTGGAGGATCACCAGAGGTCCCCTCCAAACCAAACTGTTCTGTGATCCTGTGATAAACAGGATTCATCTCCAGAGATTTTTTTCTATTTTTTCAGAAAAACAAGATGTACAATTAATTCACCATAGTAGTCTAAATATCTTTACATCTTTACATTTGCCTTTGTAATCTTAATAACATTATTTCAGTACCTTTCTCTGTGTAACTGTGTGGGTAGAGTGTGGGGCAATAAGTATTATATTACTGTCATGAAGATGGGGCCCAACACCTCCTTAGTTTCTGTGACTCTTTGCCATGCTATCCAAGGATCTGTTTCCTTCTTCTGTGTTATATATATGCATTTTTATTTTAAAGTCTAAAATCTAAAACCTTATGGATACATATTTTTCAGTTTTTTTGCTCAGTACATTCTTGTGTTGTGGGAGCAAATTACTAATGCCATTATAATAATTTCAAAAATAACTTTAAATCAATTTTTTTATCCTGTCACAATATGGTATTATAAAATGATAAAATTAGTTGTACAATTATAAATTCAGCATACAAACACTTGGGGATAAAAAAATTACACTTACAAAACCCAAAACTTTTCTAGTGTTATTTCTCTAAGGCATTTTCACTTGAAATTACTTATTATATGCAGAAAATTCTTACAATTTTTCCTCCTATTCTTTACTAAGTATCCTCATTTCAGGATCACGTTACTGCCCGTGTAAGTTTGGAAACATGACATTATTATATTACGCACAGGCTCGAACAGTGGTAGTATTTGACTTCATCCTCAAACAAGCTAGTTCATAGGAGAAAAAAATTCCATCAATGTCTTTTCATATAAACATACACAGCAACAAACATACTAGCTTGGATTCAGAAAGTCCCTAAGCTTTAAATTGTTGAAAATGAGGACTGTGCACTGGAACTGTCATTTGTTTATGCTGCTTTCATACTTATTTTGCAAAAGCAGCCATCATTTGTCCGTTAGTAAAAATTTGAGTTGACCAGATTTTCAGTCTGCCCCAGCATGGCTGTTGTGTTATTTTGGTAAGTGCATTGTATAACCATATAATGTCATCTTCTTTTTCAGGGCAAAGCAGTATATAAAGAATTATCTGCTTCTTTCAAAGTTTACCATGAAGTCTGTTTCTCCGAAACATGTTTTCTTAAAAGTGATTGCTATGTTAGAACATTAGCTTGTTTTCTTTATCATGATATGAATGCAATTAACTTGTGTACCATACTAACAGTAGCACTAGTGGACAAATACATATTTCAGTACAAATAAAAAACTCTCAGTAGCCCCTATATTCTAATTCATCCTGAATTTTCTTTCAGCTGATGCAATAAAAGCAATAAAACATAAAACAGGATTACAAACAGTTTACTGACGACACAAAGCTGAGAGGAGTGGCTGATACCTGAATGCTGTGAGCTCTTCAGAAGAACCTGTACAGGTTGGACAGATGAGCAGAGAAGTAAAAATGCGGGTGTTGGAGTAGAGGGTGCTGCTGCCTATTATCTGTTCCCAACAAACCTCTCCTGTAGAAAAGCAAGTTGAGTTAAGCTTCAGGCAATGCAGTCAGACCCTCACTCAACACTCACTGCAGCTGGCTCAGCGATAGAGGCAAGAAAGGCTCCTTTTGCAAAGTTTTATTCCAGCAAAGTATATCACATGTGGCTAAAGAGAATTCAGCGAGCTTACAAGGAGACCACGTGGAGAGGGCAGCTTAAGAAGGGCAAGGGGTGAGGGGCAGAGCTAAGGGCGGGGCAGAGGGGCTTGGTCTCCAGGGAAAGAGGGGTGGCCACCAGGGATACCAATCCAGTGAGGGGACAGGGAAAGGAGAAACCAGGGGAAATTGCGACACAGAGGTCCATTTGGGAGTCTGTTTTTCCGCCCAGGAGGACTGACTCTATGGTAAGTAGTTACTGCCCTTGCCCAGGCTGGGGCCTTGGGGATTGACCAAGAGGAGAGAGTTCATGGGATACTACAGAGAAGAACCATCTGAAATTCAACAAAAGCAATGCAGGGTCCTGCACCTGGGAAGAATAACCCCCAGCAGAAGAATAACTGCACCAGCACAGGCTGGAGGCTGACCTGCTGGTAAGCAGCTCTGTGGAGAAGTACCCGGGCGTCCTGGTGGGCTATAGGCTGTCCCTGAGCCAGCAGTGCCCTGGGGGCTAAGAGGTCAGTGGTGTCCTGGCGTGCATTAGGAAGAGCATTGGCAGCAGGACAAGGGTGGTGATCCTCCCTTCTACTCAGCTCTGGTGAGGCCATATCTAGAGTGCTCTGTCCACTTCTGGGCTCCTGGAGAGGGTCCAGTGGAGGGCAACAAAGAGGAGTAGGGAGCTGGAGCATCTCTCTTATAAGGAATGGCTGAGGGGACTGGGCGTGTTCAGCCTTGAGAAGTGACAGCTGAAGGGGAACCTCATCGGTGAATGTCAGTACCTGAAGGGAGGGTGTCAAAAGGATGGAGCCAGGCTTTTCTTGGTGGTGCCAGGCAATGAGACAAGTGGCAATGGGCAGAAACTGATGCACAGAAAGTTCCACCTGAATATGAGGAAGGACTTCTTTACTGTGCAGGTGACCGAGCACTGGATCAGATTGTTCAGAGAGGTTGTGGATCCTCTCTGACTGGAGATATTCAAGAACCATCTGGACACAATCTTGTGCCATGTGCTCAGGGATGACCCTGCTTGAGTAGGAAGGTTGGACCAGATGATCCAGTGTGGGCCCTTCCAGCTTTATCCATTCTGTGATTCTGTGGAGTTCAGTCCTCTACACAATGGAGGAGTTTGAGATCCTCTGCAGACAGAAAGGCATTGTGCAGTGTATGTATATATATATATACAACACAACAGAGATTATATATTTTTAAATATCTGCAAATAAATGATTAGGCCACTAATTGGGCTTAATGGCTGAGATAACACAGTGGGATGGAGAAGATCACTGAACACTATGTGAGAAACCACTGGCTGTGGCAGTGGCACAGCAAAAAGCTGAAAAACATACAGGTAGTGTGATGAGGCTGTCCATGTCAACAGGTGTTTAAGGAAGAATTATGGGAAAGCTGGCCAAGTTCACAGATAAGGGGGGGGTCCAGTGGTGTTTTGGGGATTAAAATCCTCAAAGGTCAGCAATGCCTTATGCAAGGTGCCAGTGCTAACACATAAAGCAGGGAGTGCCTAGGTAAAGGCACAGTGAAACTGGAACTGATGGTGGTAAAGTATCAGCAGGCTCCTCCTTTGGGACTGGGGACGGAAAAAGGGAAGTACAAAGGTGGCGAAAAAGAGGGTCAAAACCCAGAAAAGTAGAAAACAAAGTTTTCACATCACACAGTTGTTACTGCTGTCAGGGTCACATGAACATTGAACCTATTTCTGCAGTCAGAAGGAAATGGTGGCCCTGGCTTATGAGGTTAAAACCTGGACTTGATGGATCATGGCATCTGATGCCATTGCATCAGAGCTTGTTTGAGCCTGGTGGCATCAGTATCTCCCCAATAATTGCCTAATAGAGGCAAGTGAAAAGTATTTTACCTCTTTGGAGCCAAGTGGGAAGTAGAAAATAGAGGCAACAATGTCTGCTTCCACTTACTAAATTACCTTTTTATTTACCGCTTACTTAATGGTGCCTTCAGTTCATTTTTCTAGCATTGCTTTCCACAGAAATTCATTACAGTAAATGATGTTATTTTTTACTGGTTTTAACCTGTTTTTTCCAGGTTCTAAGTTATAGCCCAGGTCGCTTTCTAAAAGTCACATCTCATAAATTAAAGTCAGATAAAATAGTATGCTCATATATACACAATTTTCATATGCACCCAGAAAAGTATCATATTCAGTAGTTTTTGAAAAGGTTCTCAGAACTGAGACTTAGTATCATGTGCTTACATATAGTGATGTGAATAAATATAGATTCATCTGTGTATACCAGGTTATAGCACCTTAAAATAATCTACAATCCAGTCACTTCCCTGTTCTCAAAGTAAGAGAGAAGCACCTGCATTTCTCCACCATTGTCTGGACTCCCACTATTTTCTTGATTCATCATTCCCATAACAAAATCAGTACTTCAAACTTTCAGAGTTCAAAAGCTACATGGAAACTACCACTTGAAAGATTACTAAAATATAAGCATACCTCTACTCTGTATTCTCTACTTTATGTCAATTAACAAATAAAGAGTACAGGTATTTCCATAGGAAAATAAAGTGGGATCACAGACTTGTGCTACTGAACAGTCAGATTCTAAAATGCATTTGAGTACATGTGAATGCCTTTTTCCACAGGCTTTTCTTCTCTATTTAATTGAAAAGGCTTGGCCTGTTTGTTATGCATGTAAATTGTGATGGTAGTGATAGAATATCAGTGACATTTTTACACTGAGCATGGCAGCGATTCTTTCACTGACCAGCTGCAAGGCATTTTGTTCTCCAGGCACTGCAGAGCGCCTGCAAAGCACAGCTGATAGCCTTTTCAGCTCCATCTGGGATCTGTTCTGATACTACTTTCTTTGTCACACTTTGGGGGCTTTTCACAGCAAAACTACAGCCCAAAATGATCTTACTGTTGTTCACTGCCTTTTCTTAAGGATCTGTTTCTTCTCTTCCTGCCTTCACTCATTACCACAATAATACTTGACATCCTTTCCGTAGTTGCTCTTTTTATGCCAACAGAGCAAATAGACTTGGCAGGTAGTTTGGTAATCATTGATTATATCCAAACAGTAATTGAATTTTGTTTGCTTTCATAATGGAAGAGCCAACACCATGCTGTCCATCCTGTGATGATGAGCACCAAATTACATTACTCATTTCTTTGCTCATGCTACAATCCACATATCTGGATATGAAACTGTACAAGTTACATATGTTGGAAAGGGAGAGAAAAGAAAAAGACTGAAGACAGTGTGGCTTGGTGCAGTCACATTAAAGCCTGGAGCTGTCACGTCCTCTCCCAAGAAAATACATTGTGCTTTCATTTCAGACAAGGATTTTTGTTCATTTCACATTATCAACTCGACAATTTTTTCACGGCAGTAATTCCAGATTACTATCTGGGGAAACTATCTGCAATATTTATTTATCAGTGGGCCAGATAATCCACTTTGGCAACTGTGTCAAACACCAGCTGGGGCTTGGGCTCAGATTTTCTTAATTACAAACACTGTAATTGGTGTGTATGTAACACAAGAGATGCTTTTGCGTCTGTTACAATACAACACTTACCACCAAGATTTTGAGGTTTTATTTACTGACACTTCTTTCAGATGTGAATAAGAATAAAGTAAGGAGACTGGCAGTCCTATTCCCCCACCCCTAGTCTCCAAAGTATGCTAAATCTCTGCTAGTGTGTTGTTTTAATAAATTAACAGGGATTATCAGAGACTAGCTAGAGGGAGGAGAACAGATCGAAGTCAGCACACACATTCATGTGCCATTAAGTGGATGTGAGTAGGCCCTATCAACACCCATGAGTGAGAACAGAGCAGCCTGAAGAGAGGAAGAGTACCTGCTGAGAGGAAAGGTGAAAATCTCCCAAATGCTGACAGATCAAAAACTTGTCATCCTGTTGTATCTTCAAGAAATGAGAGACCCAGAGCCTGTGGCAGGTGTGTAAGGCCCCCAGGCCATGTCAGTGCCAGCAGGGGCTGTGCAGCTCAGTCCNCTGTGCATGTGCAGGGGTGGGAACAGTGGCACGAGACAAGCAACCATGTTGTTGCTTGTACCATGCAACTATCTGCTTTTAATAATGCTTAATAATGCTGTCTTACTTCCTATAATAGCAACAGTCTAATAAAATGTATTTCAATAAACATTGTTGTTATCTATATCTCCCCCCAACACATTTCCCTATCAAAGAAGGGGGAACTTGAAACATACGTGTTCTGTATGTGTACAAAGGCTACACAAAGTTATTTGCTACAATAGGCTCGACTGCCAGAAAAGAGTTTAGGAGTTTTTGGAGAGTTTTCCAATGCTTTGTAGAAGCAATTACACTATTGAATGGAAAAGTCTCAGATTAGCATTATACCTGACTTAATATTGTGAGTTAGAATTTAATTGAGTTCATCAAGATTGAAAGGAAGTCATTTAGGACAAGAATTGCTGAACAAGAGTACAATTGCTGGACAATTAGGACAAGAATAATGGATATATTACAAGCTGGTTTCCATTCCCTTCACTGAAGAAGTTGTAAAAGAAATGCCATTTCAAAGTAGACCTTTTGCATTTGGACAAAATCGAGAGGTCATCCTATGTTTTCTTCTAACACATCAGTGCTTGATCACTTTTGAAATCATTTGGCCTTTGTAACTGCCAGTAGTAGAACAAAAAGGGCAGTTACTAGTGAATAAAGCAGTGGACTTGTTTTGGAAAGTACCATATGCCAAATCTGTCTTTCTTTTGGAAGAAAATGACTTAGTTATGCTTGAACATGAAACTGTGATTTCTGTGTGATAACACAGGATTAAAGAGTGCTGTTTTACTTTTTCTTATTATCTTCAGTCTACAGGGTTCCTAAACTGTGGGTGAGAATGAAGTTGGCTTGTGAGGCCAATCTATTATCACTGTCAGTTCAAGGAAACCTCTGAGAAAAACTTGAAAAATATTGGTAATCCTGATTCTCTTTGAGACACAGAAGAGACAAAGGCCTCAAAAGAACAGGAAATCCTTTTTTTTTTCAGTCTGTAAGGGCAGTAAATTTACGAGAATCCTGGAGAAAATTGGTGCAAAATTAAAATCCATGAATTTAAGAGAACTTGCCAAAATGCTCCAGATTAATCAGATCCCCTTTTGACTGTAGAAATGTCTGTATCATTAGTGAACTTTTGTTAAATATGCAATGCATTTTATGAATTTATTTTGCCTTGCTTCTTTCTCTCTTTAAGTTTCCTCTTTTTTTCCTTAAACTAGCTGTATTTGATCTTATTCTGGAGAGAGAGTGTCAGAGGCACTCACCTATTCCCTTGAATTCTGCTGCACTGGCAGCTCCGGAGGAAAGGAAATATTCCAGAATTTTTCTGAAAAGGAAACATAAATGTCAGATGATGAAATCACCCCTAGAACTTGAAATTAACATACAGAACAATTGAGAGTAGGTAGGAATACAGTACCTCAAAAACCTGTAGATCTAAGATGCTCTTACTGGAGGGTACTGGAAATTTATGGGGGAAAAACCACAGTGGATCCTGATATTCTTTCCATTAATATTAGTCCAATACACAGATAGAGCTCTTATCTTCCTGCTGCCTGAGATGGGATCTTTTCTCATGGGAGTATGTTCTCATCCTTCTCCTGAGTTCTTCCCATTTCTCTCCTCAGCAGCAGCTATGGGCCTGACCTCCATGGTCCAGTTTTCTCTGCTTCTGGTCCCTGGTACTGTGCAGCTACTCAGCTCCTGGGTAGCATTCCACCTTTGTTTGCTTTAGCTATTTTTTTTAACTAGGCAAAATTAGTTCATCTGATCATGATTTCTGACACACTGCTACTAAAGTAGGGAAAATAAAGTGTATTTCAAGAAAACCACACCATTCTGCCTATTGAAAAATCTTGTGTAAGAACTCATGGAAAAGCTGTTCTGTGACCTTGTGCATATGACTCCATCTCTCCTCCCAGGTGTTGGAGAAGGTATTAGGAGCAGATAACTGATACTGTAGAAATCCTAAAAGCATGGCTATACTTGGACTTGGTAAATATGAATACTTTGCATAATTTAATGCAAACATAGCAGTGAATCTAATCAGGAATGGAAAAATGGTACAGCGCAAAATGGCTAATATTTTCTAGTTCTCAACGCATTTCAGATAGATAAGTAAGGCACTGCTTATTATTAAGTTGGTTTTCTGTTGAATGTGTCAAAAATATCTTGGACCTGGATCTACAAATGAAGCTCTGGGTGATTTCAGAATGAATTATGTATCTCAATACCTCTGAGGAGCTGGACTTCAATGCTTGTTCAGATTAAATATAATAAAAACAGGATAAAAATAAAGTTAGTTATTTTTTCATCCTCTTAAAAACCATTCTAATTATGCTAGATTGGAAAGGGTTTTATTCTAATTCAGGAAAAGCAGACAGACTTGTAAATAAGGAATCATTATCTCTACTTAGCTGTGCAATTTTTTTGTATTTTCATAAAATTTGATTTTTCTCTCTTCATAAAATTATACTCAAAATTTTCTGAGGTAGAGAGGTGCACTATTTTAAACATGAGGAACTGAGGAGCATAGAAACAAAGAGGCAGATCTAAGTATTTTAGCTGCAATGTTTTAACACCTCCCTTTATGGTACAGAGCTAGTTTTTCATCCTCAGCACTATATTCAGCACCTTTGTTGCCTGTCTGCAGTTAGCTTGGCACTGAAGAATAAATGCCTTTGACATTTGCATGTTGAACAGAAAAAACACTTGAACTGGCTAGTAGAAACACTAAAATTAGATCTTAATGTTCACAACTCAGCTGGCTGTAGCTAAACATCCTATGGTAGTCACTAGAGAGAAAGGGGAATTTAAAAAATATGTTTCACTGAAGAAGATGTCTTCTATTTCTTGACAGTCATTGTAAAGGCCTCTAAGAATGACTAGCTAAGATGTGGACAGCTACTTTGTAAATACTAGGGTGAAGCCTGTCAAAGTGCACACCAGTTAAGCTGGGATGTTCAGTTTATCAGAGTTTGAACTGATGGGTCTGCAGGGAAAGATAGACAGAGTTTGGGTACCTGTGTAGTTTTGTGTATATACCCCAATTGAAATGCCTAAAGCACACAGAGCATGGAGCTGAGAAGGCTTTATGACTTGATTTCCTCACTTTTTTGCTGAATGGCAAGTTTGAGGCTGCATATTTTCTACAGTGATTAAGGGAGACATGGTCAGTTAAGCAAAATGTAATCCATTGCAATGTTGGATTAGGTCCACTGTGACTCCTTAGTCTTGATTTCAGTCAGTCTATTAGCAACAGGCTGGGATTTTTTTCCTTCGTCTTGGCTCTGGGCCTCTGTTCAGTAAGGGTCAAAAGAAGATTTCTTAAGTCCTTTGTGGGCTGAGTCACTGCCTCAGGAGATGCAGATTTCATCTGTGTTTTACTTGCTTGTCAGCCATTACATACTTGTCTGGAGAGATCGGCACGGTGGTTGTTCAAGCAGATCACAGCAGCCACTGACACACAACCTAAAGTTGATTTTCTTGGCAGGACAAATAAAGCCTGTGGCCAGTGATGCCTGCCCTGCAAACACAGACCTCACACAAATCACAGCTCAGCCCTGCTCATCCAGCCAGTTCAGATGACCCCTGGGAATGGAAAGCTCACTGTGCTCATTGCTCAGATCCTATATCTAGCAATTCCTCTCCCCAGCCTGCAGCTTCCACATGGTGTTGCTGATCAGAGCATAGTGTTCCTCCTGAGGGAGGGGGGCACTATTTATTGCTCTCTGAGTTAGGTGTTACCTTATCATCCAGCTCCTAATGGATTTAGGTAGCCAGTTCCAGCTGGGGACATGCAGTGAGGTCTCCTTTGTCCCAGTGGGTAGGTTTTTGTTGCTGTTGCAGGGACTCACTCAGAGCCTGGGCGATGGTTGCAGTTTTTCAGACCAAAAAAAAAAAAAAAAGAAAAAAATCTGTAGGTGGGTCCATCATTAGATCATTAGTGAATTTTTTGAGTGTTTTGCTTTAACAAAATTTAGTACAGTTTGTCCACTAGGTTTATATAGATAGAATAATTTAGAGTGATTGGCATAATAATAAAAGAGAAAGTTCTAGATTTCCTCTCTGACTGTGCAGAATTACAAACTGCTTTTTCTAATAGAATCCCGAAAGTCTTCCCATGAATATTCCATCCAGTATAATGTATTTATTCAGGCCTTGAATAGAAGACATACATAGATCCACAAAGAACTTCTGCAGCAATCTTCATAGCTAGAATACTAATGGAAAGCAGGGTGGAAAAGGATATGAAACTATGTGGATTAATTTTAAAAATCAATTAATGTTCAGAGATAATATCTTGCAACACATAGTGAACCTTATTCCTGACTTTGTAACACTTCCTGTATTCCTTTTTGCCATGCAAATTGACATAATATGGTATTATATTTATGTTTACAATAATTCTCCTTATTTTGGTTTACAATTATTATTTATTTGCTAGATACAGTGGTTGGTTTGAAATATAAAAAGGCAAATTAATGAATATCATGAAGCAGTAGGATGTTCCTTTTATTGGAATTTAGGCAACCTTTTCTTGAATCCTGATTAAACTCCCTAATACCAATGTAGATTTTTTTAAAAAAGGGATTGTGTCTGACCTATATAAGATGATACTCAGAAATAAAACTTACACAAGAATGCAAATTTACTTCAACCAAATACATCTTTATCTCTTTTAAGCTCACAAATTAGCCTTAAGAGTAGAAAAAAAATTCAGAGATCAGAAGTTGTGAAGATAAGTCCCTGCAAGGCCTGGCTTGTAATTTACCTTTGGAAACAATTACACTGCTGTGGCAAGGTCTGCTGTAGCTGTCAGTCTGGGAGAAGCTTCTCTCTATTAATGGAAAATGCATTTTAAGTGCAGATGGATAATAATGACATCATCTCTGTCTATGTGATAGGTATAGAGGCTGTTATCACTGTGTATGCTCTTATGCATGAGTGCACATGCTTATATATTTACATAAAAGCAATCATTAAATTGGTGGCTTGCTGGTTTTGTTCCTCTCTTTTTCTTCTTACACAGAAGAATTGATATCCCGCTTAGATGTTGACAGTATAAAGGATGCACAGAAGCATACTTTAGGAGGGGTAATTTTAATTTTTGACAGTTTGATTTAACTTCAGTTTTGCCTATCATAAATGAAGCAATATAACATTTATTTCTTGTGCCTCCCTGCACACACTACATATTAACAGATTTATTTTTGTCCAGCTTCACTTCAGATAGCCTTTTTTTAAAATATAAGTTATTTCTATAAAATGGTTTAGAGTACTTTTTTAATGGAAGATTGCCTAAGTGTGAAAATTATGGTTTCTCATACACATTTTAAAGATCTAAGTTTGGAACAGAAACTCCTGTCCTATGGTATGATAAAGCCTAATTGATCTTGCCATGTTGAATAATACTTTTTTGTGAATTCTTGAGAGGAAACCAGTGTATATATACATAATATAGCATTGAAAATAGGGATGGAGCAGCCAGTGGTTCACATAGCAGCCGTTCTTGTCAGTTTCTGGGGAAAGTGGAGCCATTGTTTGGTTCTCGTTCTAAACCAGTTCCTGTAGAAAAACAGCCATGGAAGAAAGGAAAAAGTGTCTGTGCCAAAGAGAAACTATAAGAAAAATTATTTTCACTACCTAAGATTTATAGACAGATAGGATTTAAGCCATGCTAATGTTCTTATCATTGTGATATGTCACTGTAAGGGTCAGGACTGGATAATAGGTGACACAGACTTTCAAGGCATTCACAGAAGACTAATTCTACTTTATCAAGAAACCCACTGCTTTTTATACCCTAGTTTGCTACAGATGGGCCTGATTGGTCCTTTAATTAAAACACCATCACCATTGGCTAATTAAGAAACCACCCTTTTGGTAAACATATCTCCATAACACATTCCACATGTTCACAACACCAAGTGCAGCAAGTTAAGATAAGAAATGTTTATAATTCTTCTCTCTGAGCTTCTCATAGTTTTTCCCAGAATGATGCCTGGGAAAGTTGTCTGTTTCTCTTGGTGACCAGAGAGCTGCTACCACAGTGATGTGTTAATTTGGACTCCTGTATTCAAGATAAAGGTCTTTTATAACCCTGTTCTGAGATACGGTTGTTGCTCCACTGCAATACTCGGATCCTAAAACTTCAGGGCTGGACTCTGAACATTAGAACATTGACATATATTTGGACATCTGGGATTGTCATGACATAAACTGAAGGAGTAGAAGAGAAGAATGGGACAGACTGGAAAGACATAGTTGAAGGTTAACAAAGAGAATAAAGGTAAGGGAAAAGATAAAAACAAACAAATGAGGGCTGCTTTTCTTGAGAGACTAAAAACCAGTCTGTTGCATTCCTAATAGCTATGAAAACTCACAGGCTTGAAGGACTGAGTGTGAAATGTCTCCTGTTTGCCTTTACAAAGGCAATTTTCTTTTTTGTTTTGCATTGTTTGTTTTGGGGGGTTTTTTGTGCTGTTGTTGTTTTTTGGTTTTTGTTGGGTTGAGTTGGGTTGGGGTTCTTTTGGGTGGGCCAGGGTACACACAACCCATGTTTGTGTTTCGTTAATTTGTCTTTCCCCTCATGACTATCTGTTCCCTAAAATTTTGGCTACTGAGTAACTCTAGTACATTTTAGAAGCTCTTATGGGCTAAGACACTTGGCTGCTTTCTCCCTTTCCAGGTGAACTTAGGCTGCATCAGCATTTCTGTTCCCTCATCAGTTATGTTCAGACTGGAAGGAGAATGAAAATTGAAGGTGGGAACACCTCCAGTTCATATTATGAATTTCCAATGTGCCTGGGGAGGTGGCAGCAGGAAGAGAGAGGGGAACATAAAAAAAGTAAGAAAATCTTTAAGAGAAGGTGTGGTATCATGCCTAAAAGTAAGAATTGGCTTTTCCATAGGAGCAAAGTCTTTTGAATTTCAGTTCTTGGAAGCTGGAAAATCCAGGAAAGGGATTGGTACAGCTGCCAGGAATGTGGGTCCCGGCCATTTGCCTGTGTTTTTTAGATGTCTGGAAATCTGCTGCATTTCTGCTAATCGTGATGATCTGCTAAGTGGTGGTGCGAGCAGAAATATAGAGGAGTTGATGATTGCTGAAAAAAGTGGTAGTCCCCAAAAAATTTTCTCCATTTGGGACCCAAAAGGAGATGGAAATGCTGTACACAATTTTTGAAAGGCTCAGCTGAAATTTCCCTGATACTGACAAGTATCTATTTAGTCTGTAGAGTTCCTCTCCTGTGCAAGGTCATGGACTAACATCCTCTTCAAGCAAGGCACAGTCATGCACTGGCAGTGCAGGACAACAAATAAAACAGAACCTCTTTCACATGTAGAAGAAATTACTGACTCAATTTTTCTGCAGCAAAATTGCTGCAGTTTTGTAGGTGTTCTTTCAGATGTCCTTTCTGTAAACTTCAGATAGGTTTTTCACCTTTAGAACAAAGTTTCAAGCTTCAGTAATTTTCTGGTTTTTAGAGATCTGAGACAAAGGCAAGAGATATCTATTCTTAAATAATATGGTTGGTAATGCAGTTTTATAATTTTATTTTCCTGGGTTTTTTTTGTTCTTTAACAAGAAAATCAGTAATGTTCCTAATATATTTCTTGTAGTATTACTGATGAATATCGACTTTCAGCTACTGCTGCATCTCTCAGGGAACACCTAGACTTCACATTATTTTGAGTGAAGGAGCAGGGAAACATTGGAGTCCATAATAGCAAAGTCCAACATTAAAGATATCAGAGAAATTTTTTATGTGTGCAACCTATTATATTCTTTAACAAACTAAAAAGCATTTTGCTGATGTAAATATGTACAAGTTCCCCCATGTTGCAATTCTATTAAATACTTATTGGAAAATATTTCTTGAAATACTTCAGCAAGTGGCAGATGGTGAGACCCAGTAAACTACAACCTGTAAAGTCTTGAAGGACTTAAATATTGTGAGGTAAATTGAAACTTAAAAATGTTTTATGTTTCATTTTTTTGTACAGTATGTCATGGGCCACCCTCGATTCCCAATTGCTACTCTTATCCTAAGTGGTGTTCTTTGATTATATCATGTCTGAATATGTTGTTATATACAATTAGCTTGTTTCTTTCTTTCTACTTAAAAGAAAATAATTTACAAAAGGTTAAATTATTTACCAAAACAAATTACTGTTTTCATAGTTCAGTAAAAGCACACTCTAGGGTAAATGGACCCATTAGGAGGAGGATGAAAAATCCTTTTTTAATATAATTCCACATAAATTCAACCAGAGAGAGTCAAAGATGTTTTACATCTCCCAGCTACAGGGCAAAGTCTAAAGCTGTGCAGTCCTTTCTAGCCCCTCATGCAAGATCGAGTTTAGGATTCTGTTTTCCTTCTGAGAAGTACAAATATTTTCTTCTGTTTTAATTCATGCATATTTTTGTATTTTCAGCTTCAATCTTTACCAAAAAAAAAAAAAAAACCAACTCAAGAATATGTTTGTATTCCACAGTATCTATTAGACTTTGGCACTGATTTGAATGATTGTAAAGAGAAGGCTCCAACTGGGAACATTTTATGCCTATTTAGAAGGCAGTTTCACACTGTTAGAACAGTGATCATTAAGGGACCTAAGCAAGACAGCACACAATGCTCCTAAACTTGGCATGAAATAACAGGACAGTCAACATTTAAATCCTAGCAAGTCCCTTACAGGCATTTACCCTTATAATCTTTGATTCCAATTGTATTATAATTATGATAAGTACTCCCTGCAGTGTAGGCACATTAAATGCAGAAAAAGATAAGTTTAAAAACAGAATTATCAGTATAAAACAGAGAACAATAAAGGGGCAATGAGTTAAGCCTGGGAAATCTAGGCTTGTGTTGATTTAGAAGGCTTCACCTGGGACTGAAAATCTGTAACATCTGTATTCAAAAAACAGAAAGAAGAGCATAAAAAAAGATACTTTTGAATGCCTGAGATGCTTCAGTAATTAAATTTTGAAAAATTATCTATCATTTAAAAAATGTATTAATTGTATACCTTTTCTTTTAATGATTTATTTAATTGATCCATATAGGGTGATACTGGTTCCCCCTTGTCTAATTACCTAATGCTGAGAGTGCTTAGTAATGGAAAATTATGGAGACAGCATAAGATATATGATTCCTACAAAACAAACCTTTCCCTTGTGCTCTTCTGCTTAGCAATAACCAGAAATCTCTCTCTCCTACATTACTGAAAATCTGGGTCTCATGTAAGCCAGATTATCCCTTAAGGCTCATCCCTCCTAGCCAGTAGAAATGTACATTTCCTGGGAGAATTTTAAAGAAAAGCAAAAACCTCCCAATTTGCACGTGCTTCCACTTAAAAATTATTGTCTGATTTGCAATATTTTCCTCTGTCTTTATTAATTGCTGTGTTAAGTCTTCTCATGAAAAATATTTTTTAAGGACTTTTGCTTTTCCTTGCTATCAGAAAATGATTAGTCTGCCACTGCCTGTACTAACACGTTGTGATTGGTGATACATGAACAATTATATTCTGTTAGCACTTATAAAAGTTTATCTCTTAAAAAGAAATGTTTGTCTTCATT
This sequence comes from Ploceus nigricollis, assembly GCA_013399945.1. NCBI lineage: Eukaryota > Metazoa > Chordata > Aves > Passeriformes > Ploceidae > Ploceus > Ploceus nigricollis. The sequence goes on from VXBC01002945.1 coordinate 943,151, forward strand.
TGATGAAATTTTGAGTAACTGGAATTGCTTGTTGCTTCTTAAAAATGCCATAAAGCCTAAAATCTGCCAGGCAGAGATTTATTGGCTGAGAGGGGGCAGAGGTGATGTAGCCATGTTCGTTATTACTGATTACATGCTCATCTTGCCTGACCTGCTGGCTGAGCAGCTCCCCAGTGCCACCAGGACTATTTTATCCACAGCAGTGATGGTGCCAGGTAGGCTTTCTGTCTATAGTGAGTGTAGATGTTTGCATTGTGGCTTCTTCCACTCTGCAAAACACATTTTCTTTTGGGGGCAGAGGATTAAATCAGGATTGGCAGAAGCAGTCTTGTAGTATTAGAGGCCTTTTAACAACCTACTCATAATCTCCACCTTAAATATGAGTAGTGGTTGGTTTTTGTTTTAGTTGGTTTTTGTTTGGTGGGGATTTGTCTGTTTATTTTATTTGTTGTTGTTGTTTTGGTATGTGTTTTGATCTTGTTGCTATTACCATTAGGTTGTATCAGAAGCAAATCTCTGATCTCTGAGGTTTAGAGCCTTTCTTCTGCATTGCATATGGTCATTCTGTTCTCAGCTTTCTGCAGGGTTGTTTAATTTACATGGTGATCACACTCTTTAACATGTATAACATACTTTATGAATCCCCATATTTGGCTAAGTTTAAAAAAATCCATTGCTTTCCTTCCCTCAGGGGGCTTTTTGGCCCCTTGATCATCGTAATAACTATGTCTCTTCCAGTTTGGATTTATCTTTCTAAAGAATTTTACATACGTTTCATTGAGACAGCTGATATCCCTTAGCTGTTGCACAGGTGTAATTACTGGGTTGCAGAACAGACATCAAAAAGGAACGTGAAAAGCGAGAGATGAGAGACTCCCTCCAAACACTACCTTTTCAAATCCTCTGGTAGTGCCAGAGGGGAAAAAATGGACAACTGTCTTCATAATTTGATCTTTATGAATCTAACTAGCCAGCCTACTCCCTAGTCCCTTCTTTAAGATCATTTGGATGTTCAAAGAAGCAAAATGGCAATATGGGCTCTGTGCAATGTCCTTCATGTAGATCAAAGAACCTATGTGGAAAAATTCTTGTGGAACAACCCTCTCTGTCACAGTGTTTGCAGTAGCAGGACCTGGTTTAAGTTCAACCCTGTAAAAAAATACGAAAAGTACTACAAGCAAAAGCCTCAATTTTACACTTCATTGTGGAGTTTGATGCTGACCATTCATAAGCTTTGAAATAAAAACAAACCTTTAGTAGTTGAAACACTTCAGCCTTCTCACTCCTTTGAGAAGGGCTGAAAGGAATAGCAGTAATTTTCACTGTTTTCTGTTCTCTAATTACAGATTTTAGACACAGTTCAGTCCTTTTTGTTTCAAAGATTTTGTTTGTTTCTTTCATTTAATATTGCCATACTATTCACCAGTGTTTGTATATCAATAAATTTAACAACAGAAGAGGTTCTAGCCTTTTTTTTCTCTAAAAGCTCAACATGTTCATCGCATATTTGTGTTCAGCAAAAAGTGATAGAACATTTTATCTGTCTAAAATGCATCTGTAATTTAGATACAAAATTTAAGATTCAAGGCACAAAGAACATTAGGCCTAATCAAGAAATTACTAAGATGGCATGTGAATGAAGCTTGCTGGGAAGCAGTTAGTACAAGAACTGAGAAGTATGAATATCTTTTCCATTAAAATCATGCATTTTCTCAGTATTATACAAACCCAACAAAGGAAGTTACTCAGCAATTCTAAAGAAGGAGAGCCATGATCCAGTGCTTTACTAAGTTCCTGCATAAAACTTGTCTGTAAAGCTCTGTCAAATTGCCTACTTTTTTCTTTCGTTCCTTTGGCAGAAGCACATTACCTTAAAAACCAAAGTAGGAATATTGCCAGCAAATCTTTTAAGGTGAAATGAGCTTGGGGCTTAGAGCTAAAATTATTAGAAGTGTGGAGCTTAATGCAAATTATACACATTAGTTTGAATGTCTGATGAACCACTAAATGTTTTACATAATAATTTTGTTACACCTGTACCATTTAATTACCACTTTCTTATCAATAGTCTGCTCAGGGTATGTGTTTAGCTACTTGTCAGACAAGATCTTTCTATACAGAAAGACTTTAAGACAAGGGTTTCCAGATGTGCCCAAGGGAACTAGACATCTGGCTTTGAATGATCATGAATCTTAAAGAACTAAAATGTTTCTGTAAAGGACTGCAGAATCCACTTTCATTTTTATTCTAGTAGTGCTTACAAACCTCACTACTTCTGGCTGTTAAGCACATAAAAATGATACTAAAAAGTCTTAACTACAACTGCAATTAAATGCTTTTTTTTAATAAAGAAGTATATGACAATATTGTCCCTCTAGTTCAGAAGTAGTTTAATCCCTTGAGTAAGAGTGGAGTATCTTATGAGTGCTTGGTGAACCACAACTGGTCATGCATGCAGTACAGAGCAAGACAAAGCCTATACTGAGGTAGGGAGTGACTAATGGAGGAGGTGAAGGAGAAAGTGGTAAGAAAGCAGTGAAAGGAAATTAATTTTCTCATTCTGTATCCAAGAGAAAACTGTTGCTTTCATTTGCTGGTGGCAGCAGTGGAGGGAGCATAGGATACCAAATGAGACCCGAACACTCCTGCTGCTCCTGCCAGTTCCAACTACTATTGGAGAACATTTCCAACCCCTAAATGCTGACTTCTGCCTCTCCATGCATGTTTCTGGGGGAAAATCTTAAGGGGGAATTTTTATCATTTTTTACCCTACTGGCTTCTGAAGAGGAAGCTTCTTTAACCCCTGGGAGTCAATTTACACCAGAAGAAATTACCATTTCATACAGGTCATATTAATTGTTTTAGTATAGTTTATGAATAAGTTTATAATTAAATAAAGATCTTGCAATTTAGAAGACAGAAACCAGAGACAGAAAGGATTAATGCATGTTGTAAGTTCTACATCTTGGGGAAAATGCTGTCTTCTATAACATCAATATGTATTTTCAATTAAGAAAAAAATTTAAATTATTTCTCTTAAAAGTATTTGTAGTCTCAAGTATATTATGTAAAATTAATTTTTTAGCACTTAAAAAAGTGCCCATGAAAGACCAGTATTTTCAAACCAACTTAGATAAAATTGTGTGATGTAGAAGCAATTTACACTTCTTAATAACTACATTGTTCTTGTAGAAAGAGATTGTCATATTCCCTGACAGCCAATTTTCTGGTGATGAATTGTCTAAAACCCATTCTTTCTGATATTTTTAGTAAGTAGATGAATAAGTGGTAAGCCAATTTTTCTGCTTTTCTTTACAGATCAAAGCATTCTTTTAATTATATTTCACACTAGTGTTACAGATAAGCATATGACTGCAAGAAACAGTAGCCATGTTATACTGTTAGAACAGTGAATCTGTCTCTTGTTTAGAGTGATCACTGTCTGTTTAATTCTGTTATTTATTCATCCAAGGCATGGACCAATGACCACAGAAATCTCTGAGAAAATCCCTGCTAATTTCATAGATTTTGTAAAAAACATAATGCCAAAACTTTTTTTCCTACATTTAAATATTTTGGGGTTTTTTGTTAGTTTTAAAATACTTTTTATTCCACTCTGCCCCAAGGATAAGGCGTCTATAAAAGCCTTCTTACAGGGAAATGGTTTCTTTCAGAAGAAAATCTTAATCTATGGATGTCATTTCACTTTCTGTTGATATATTCTGTTCATGTTAACTCTTTTTTCAGTCAAGTCCTGTTAAGTAAAGTAACTGCCAAATTTATACAGAAGGAGTAACAAGTATATATGACACTGACTTGTGTCCTGAATGAGATATTTAAATTTTAAACGGAAAAATCATGTGGGATTTTTTTTTCCTATCTCTTTCTCCTGGAGGTACAACAGTTATGGATGCACGAAACCAAACACAATCCTTGCCTGTTGAAAGTATTGAATGGCCTTTTCTCAGCATCTGCATACTTGCAGACCTGCAGAGAGCTGAAGCATAAACCTGCTCCATTACTCTACTTGGAATACTTTGGTTAATTGTAGACCCATTGGTGTGACAGTCACCTGCTGAGGAGCATTGGACATAATTTCTGCTGTTCCTTTTCTTCCAGGCTCTTGCGGGCAAGATGGGAAGCCCCTTTTTTGCTTCCTGCTTCAGGGGGTGTGATGAATGTAACCTGTATGCCATGGGCAAAAAAGAGAGAATGTGTGTGGGTAGCAAACCCGACTCTCTTACCTGCTACTTTTGAAACATATTATCACTTTCTGGCAGTCTTGGACATTTCTGAACAATACAGCCCTGGAAGGATGGAAACAATAGCCAGTTTGGAAGGTGGAGCAGTAACTGGGAAGTGAATAGGACACCTGTGTGTCCCCTCAGGATTTAATAAAACAGAATCTGGGTGCACACTGCAACTGGGAGGTTCTCATGCTCCTAGCATGAATGTAGTGTTTTGGGTTTTGTAGGAGTCCCATCCTTATCCCAAATTTTCCCTTTCCGCTCTGGCCAGTGTGACTTCAGACTAGCCTGTGCAAAACTGTGACTATATAGAAAAAGAATAATAGAGATTCTGGCCCCTTTTTTATTTCTCCTCTGTCAGTGAAATTTGATATCAGTTTAATTATAGGACACCTGTGTTGAAAAATGAGGCAATCTGCCTGATTAGAGTACGGACAGCTACATTTAGCATAGCATCATAATATAGAAAACTATAAGCATCTATTGAATGGTAACATTAGGATTCTATTTAAACAGCAGACTGTCAACATGCCTAAAATTTTTATAAGGGACATGTTGAGAAAATTCAACCAACTTCATCTCATGATATGTAGATATTGTAATGCCTATGTACAGGCTACTAGATCATACATTCTGATTTACAGCCAAGACATAGGACCTCAAATTTAAGTGTCATCCAAAAGCCTGACCACAACACATATTTCTGTCTCAAGGAACCACCAAAACGCCCTCATTAAGGACATCTTCAGCATGATGTATCAGCATCATTCTGTGGGTAACAAGGAACTATTTGTAGGGGTTTAACTTCAAAGGCTCTGTTTCACAAATAAATCTGCCCATAAATAAATTTTATACCTGCATCAGAGCACCTCTGGGGTATTACAGCATCCTCCTGCACTGTGCAGTTTATTTATATTTCAAATATAGTGGGGTTTTTAGAAGATGCTTACTTAGATTGTTCCTGTTTATTTGGAGCATTAAAACATTCATTGGTCAAAATATCAGTATGTGGCTGACAGGTCCATCAAAAACTTGTTTGTACAAAACACTAAATAGAGAGAATTTGCTGCATGAAATGCTACACTAGTAAATGACCACTGTTCCAAGCAAAGAGAAATCAGGGGCACTTCCAAATTTTTCACCTATTCTGGTATCTTAATTTTTTTACTTGAACTTAATATTCTTGACTATAGTTGAGGGGAAAAGTTGACCGTTTTTATAATCAGCTTCTGCTCTCCTGCATGCTGAACACCACAGTGCCTGGTAATTACATTTATACTGCCTTTGACTGCTGTGTGTCAGACTATTAGCCAATGACTATTGGAGTCAGCCACTCAAAAAATAATAAAGATCTCAATCATGATGATGGATCTACACGTGAAAGGAAAATGCATAACTATTTTGCCAAGTAGAGATAAAAATTATATATTTATGATCACTGCTGCCACCTAATTGCTCTGGAAAACATTGATTTGAAAAGCTCTCCATGGCTGTACATCCAGCCATTAGTCAATGTAATTCGTCAGTGGAATAGTAATATATCACATTATCAATATATTGTACACTTTTGAGGAATGTAATGCACTACACGCATGTCAATTAGTTAATTCCCCAAACTACACTCTCAAGCACTATGTCCTGGGACCTAACCATTATTCTCCTGGTTTAGGGTTAAATAAACTGAACAAAAGCGAACAGCATCTCATGCAGTCAGTGAGCTAGCCAGGAACTGAGGGTTAGAATCTAGATTTTTAATCATACCTTACTAATCAAAACATATTAATGCCAGTTACTGGTCTTAATTACCAGTGTGTTTAATTAGTTACTTACATTTTCAGAAACACAGAGTTAAGAAACCATGTGTAGATGACTATCAAATACCTCTTAGAGCATAAACACTTTTCAGTTATATTTGTTTTTACTGCTGCATAATGTCTAGTGTACACTAGAGCTTTGCTTCAGTCTGTAATCACTGGGAGTTTTCAGGCTTCTACTGTATTGCCCAGCATCTTGTATTTGTAGACCATATGTCAGCTAAAAACTTTAACAGCATAATTTAGACCATTTTAGAACATTCGTGTTTAGTATGAATTGATGTGCAATAGTATTTGGAGTTTATGACTGTCCTTAATGTGAGCAGTTGTTATGCCATATAGTTCTTAAAATGAAAGAAATTATGTACACACTGAAGACAATTTTTACATAGTGTCTGAAAACAAAACAAGGGAAGCAAAATAATTAAAATAAAATTGAAAAATAAAAATAAAAAGAAAATGAAAGTTATTGAAGTTTTTGGCACATGTATAAGCCTTTAAAGACATTTTTATCTTTGATCGTTAGATCCAAGCTTATGTTTCCTTCAACCATGTCTTATCTTCTGGGCCTTATCCAAAGCCTGCAGTGGTTAATGAGTGTGTGTGTAGAAGTTTGGACAATTGAAGTAAGGTATGGAAATTAGAGGAAATATCAGTTTTCTCTTTATGCAGTCCAGTTGATGTTATGAAAATGCTGAAGATGCTGAAGTCAACTGAACACCACACAGACAATCTGAGATAGACAGGAAGAAATGGGGAAAGCCATGCCCAAAAACCTCAGTTTTGTAAAAACTAGGCTTTGTACCTGAGCATTGGAAATCTGTGTTGATTGGGAAGCAATCAGCTTTTTCACAGAACATTTCTTCCCTAAAGATAGAGGGGAAAAATAGTTTGAAGACACTTCTTCATATTTAATACAGAGGGACAGCAAACCACCTAGCTTTAATGAGGCATGTGATGTCCAGACTCCTAAGTGGAGGAGATGAGTTGATTAGTCTTTTGTCTTCAATGGGTTTTAGGTTCCAAAATAAAACCAAGTAAATGGTAAAAGAATAATTTTTCTTTCTTTTGGTCCCAAGACTCGAACTCTGGATCCTCAAAATGTTTGTATTGGCATAAAATAACATAAAACTAAATGCCTACACGTTTCTATGAAAGATTGTGCTGTTTCTATCATACTCAGAAAACTGGAATAAGCATTCTTCTACTGTGATTTAATCTCTGACCGAATACATGACTGTTAAAGAGATATTTAGAAATTTTCTCATTCACAAGAGGAAGAGGATTTTGGCAGGTCACAGAAATAGGTCAGGGAAACCAAAAGCTATGTTTTCATGAGCAGACAAAAAGACTTAAGACTCTGCTACCAAGAGGGAAGATTTTGCATCTCTTCCCTTCACAAGCCCTACTTTCCTGCACCTAACAAGTCCCATTCATGCTGTCCTGTCAGCTTCCTGAAACTAACTTTGAGAAGTGTTACAAGCCTCAATGACATTCATCTCTCCCCTTTTCCCTTTTTCAATAGATTTGCTCTTAGGGGATACTAAAAGGCATGAGGTTCATAAAATAAGACCAGGGGAGTGTACAAAGAAAAGAAGAGAGAGGAGAAAAGAGAGGAATAAAATCTAGTTTAGGTAGTTGCAAACTTTTAAACCAGCTTGCTGTCCAAGTGCTTGTGCTGGTAACCATGGATTTCTACTTGTAGATGAAACAGCTTTGAATGTGAAAAGATAAGAGGAATATGCTTACAGAGTATTAGAGAGACTTCTAATTTGAAAAATCAACTTTTTATAATATAAGATGCAGACAGAACTTTTATTTTAAACACAATGCGAAGTATTTGTCATAGTGAGTTGGGAAAAGCCCACGCTCTACTAGTAAAAATGAGTAAAGTTAACAGAAGTGGTATGAATTCCAGGCTAATACTTTAAAGGCATTTCTCTTCTCAGCATTATGACACTATTTGACCAGGGGCAATAACACTCAAACTGTTTTCAATCTCTGGTTGTACTTTAATATGACTGTTGCAGTCAGTGAACACTTAACTTCAAAGAGCTTTACAGGCATTAAAAGCCTAATCCTGCTCCTGTAATTGTATTCTGTGATCACTTCCTTATGCTGGTGGTCAGGGCAGTAAAATCACAGCCTGGGTCCACTGCCGTCATTCACATTGAGCCGCCGCATTCTGCACCTTTTGACTTCTGCACTACCACTAAGAAGTGGGCATGAGGCGCAGTAGAAGAGCTTTGATATATTTCCTTATACTGTTCTATTGTTGTGATGGTGAAGGTGATTTAAAGCAATTTTCTCTATGAGAAATTATCAGAATTCAAAAATGTCTTTTGATCTTTCTGGAGTGGAACTAACAAATAAGGGCAAGTAAGGAGCTTTTAGCTGCTCACCTTCTCGACAGTGTAATTAAAGAAATTTATTCAATGCTCTCTAAAATTCAGAACAGTGTGTATAAAGAAACCCAGTATAACCCCCACATCCATTCTCTCTAAAGCTTATGATAGATTGCTAAATTTATACTTCAGTACTATTCTAACATCCAATTTATAATGTTCAAAGTAAATTAAATTAAACTTATTGCTCTCATCACCTTATGCTTATAATCAGTATATTTTATTCCCAACGAAACATATGTGTCTCCTGTCTGAAGCCAAGCTTGTATTATCTAGCTGAGGGATTTACTCAAAAAGCAAGAGTTTGGGGAGACAGTGAAATAAGTGCATTATCTTTAGAAAGCATATATTACCACCTAATAACTGCAGAAAAGCATTTTTAGAGTTCACATATCTTTTATCTATTCATATTTGTTAAAGGGGTTATTTATTTATTTAGAGGGTATTTATGTAGTCTGCTGCTGCAAATAGGATAAAGTTTGGTTTCTTATCTATGATTACATTTTTGTGTGTTGAGTTAGCAAGCTGTAGGGTAATATCTGCTGCCTTATCACTAATATTTTTATTTATGTTATTGAAATGAAAGTTATTATCAAATCTGTTAAAAATTTCCTACACATGTATATAGTTCGCAGAGAGAAAAGGATTCATTTGAAGGAAATATGTAACTGAAAAAGAGCATAAAAGGAAGAGGATTCCTAGTTTAATGCTATCCCACATATTTTGAATTTTGGAATGAGAAAAGAGAGACAGCAAATTCTGTGCATCAGTTTTCCTCTCTTTATTGTCTGATTTTAGAGAGAAAAAATGAAGTTATCTGTTTAAATATAGTGAGAGAAAAACGACTTCACCATGGTAGTATTACATGCTTATCATTAAAAGTACCATGGAAAAATCTAAGAAGGAAGATTTGCACAACTGACCAAAAGATGTTGTGAAAGCAGAACCATTAACTTGGAAAGGCAGAGGCACAAGAAACCTGTAATTTATTGTCTTAAGTGGTAGATGATACCATAATTTTTTTTTTTTTTTTAATTTTTGGTAATGAAGAGATTCTAGAAAGGCTTCAAAACTTTTTATATGTGGTCTAGTCAATATTTATTTTGGAAATACCTGAGGCTTTCCCACTAACTTAACTAAAATATGCAGACTATCACAATAATTACTACTTGCTGTGAGTAGAAATTTGACTGAAAATGCATTAGGGAGAAATAGAAAACAAGTTTCTAGTTCCCATCCTCATTTTTCTCAAACCCTTAGGTATTTGGATTTCACAGGAAGAAAAGCCAGATCTCATTACATCTAGTTTTGATATTCTGTCATCCAGTTAGGGGAATAAACATGGAGCCTGGATTAGGCAAGGGCCATCAATGTAGTGTGTAGGTGGAACTGTTAATTCTCCTGTGGCTTCCCTTACAGCAGTACTAAGCAGTGTCACATCACTTCACTAAGCAGCTTTAGGAGGTTTGTGTACTCAGCAAAGCCAAGGCATATTACTCTGAATTGCTGATGAAGTACTTTTACTCAGTAAGTCTAAGTATCCCTTTGTCTTGTAACTACAGCAGGAATGTGCCTTTCTTCGTAGGAGCTGATTTTTATTTCTTAATGCTCACTTGTAACAAGTTTAGCACACAGCAGTTATACACCCATCTCTTTGAGCTCAGGGACAGTTGTGCACACAGTGGAAAAGGTTACCAGCAGCAGTTTACAGTAGAGCTCTCTTGCTGTCTTTGCTGATACAAATATTGAAGATGTATTAGCACTACATCTTCTCTAGGGAATCTAAACCCCTTCTTTTGTATTAGAGCCTCAAAACCTTCAGTACTCTAGAACTATAGCAAGAACCATATATTTTCCCCAGAATGTTAAAGATACAATTCTTGTTTTCTGTTGATGGCTCCCTGTACATTTCACTGGGTTTCACATCACTCTGAACATTGTAGTAATACCTTTCTCTACACATTATTTTCACTATTAGTTCTTAAGTGAGAGGGGTTCAACCCCTGCTTAATCTGTTGAATAGCCTACAGCTGATGCTCTGACAGAGCCCCACTGCTACCAGCATTACATTACTAGCTTGGCACATGTTCAGTATTCAAAGGATCAAATTCTCACCATCAGCAGCTGCCAAAAGAAAAATAGGTCATATAGAGGTGTCTCTATGAAGAGGTGTCTGATGAAGAGGTAGACTGTTTTGAAATACATCTAAACAACATATTTACACACAGATGTACACACAGAGTTAAATGTACTATTAGTACACAAAGAATCAGCAAAACCCAGAATTGATTATACTTTCTAATGCAGGAATACTGAATGAAATGGCCTTATTTGGCTTGACAGTTTTAGCTCAAGGTAGGTCTGTAGTTCACACAAGTTGATTCATCAGTATTTATGTTAAAAGGGGAAAGGGATAAAATTAGAAAGTTACCTACAGTATTTGAGAAAAATTTACTGCATCATTCAGTATGAAGCAGATACATTACCTAGATGTATTATTAGAAAATGGGAAGAATTTTTTGTTGCCACAGAGACAGAAATAATCTGGTTGATATAAAAGCTCTCTTCAGTCTCTTCTGAGGAGATATCTCACTCCCATGCATCCGATTTATTAAACATATATAAATCATAGTACATCATAGGAAATTTCAGAATGAAATTAATGAGATGGGTTGACAGTTTTCTAACAGAAAGATTCAATAGAGAGAAAATCATGGAAGCAAAGATTAAAGCATTAAAGAAACCACATAAATCTCTACTAAAGAAATGTCTATGCCTAGCTTATAACACTAGTCAGAGAATTAAAAGAAATGGAGGGAAACAATGCATAGGGAAAAGTTATGACATAGCCTGACAAATGATTGTCTATTCTGACCAATTTTTAGAACACTTAACAGGAATTAGAACACCAATTTTGGCATAACTTAGTGCTAGAACATTATATAATTTCAGTAAGTCTGTTATACATAGCCTGCCATGTGAATATCATGCTGTCCTTTGATCTGGCTCACCATCCAGCAGAAAACTAGCAGAAGACAGTTATTTCATAATAGGTACTGAAATAGCTGGCTTCTTTGTAGGACACCCTCAAAATTTTTAATAGGCTACCTAGCATAGCTGTGCAAAGCTTGAGTCATTATCCTTCCCAGAAAGACACTATACAAATTAATTTCTCAAATCTTCCTTCTAATGGTCTGGGGGATAGCTTTCATATCTTCAAGTGTCCCAGATGAAGCTGGAGTTTGCCTACTTACCGTTTGGATTGGTGGGTTTTTTGGATTGTTTTGGGAGAGGGTTTGTTTTGATGGAAGCAAACACTGAAATAGATAATGAGTTTAAAGGATTTTAATTCAGACACAGACTCTGTGGACAATAAAAAATTGCTGGTGTTGTCTGGCTGAATTTCCTAGGAAGTATTCCAAGAGTAGATGAAGCCTGCACTTAGAGTTTCATCATAGCATTTAATCTTAATATATTGTGCTGGGGACAGTACCGCCCAATAAACTATAGTACAGTGAGGTTATGCTAATTAAGTGGAAGTGGATTTCTTGTTTGATTAGACTGTATCTGGTTGATCTGTGATGGGGATGACAGCAACAGTAATCTAATCTCATCCACCAACCCATCTGGTATTTCTAATGTGTTTATTGTGCTGTTGTATATGCATCATCAATCATGGATGTAAAATATGTAAATGCTGCAAACATAAATAAGGGATGACATATTAATTGAGCAACATGCAAATTGCTGCATTTACAGTGCTGGGAAGTGGGTGCTCTAGGGAACTTCTCATTACAGATCAGCTGCTGATATGCAGCTATTAACACCCAGCTGCTTGCTTCTGCCACGGAGAGCTTTGTGGTGACATCAACTGCTGCTTAGCACTGCACAAGAAATGGCTTAGTAATGCACAGTGACTGCAATGAAAAAAATCTTTGCTGGACACTTAAATGTGGTTCTGGAAAACAGCTGCAAGAAGAGGGATGAAACTATTTCATCCACATTAAACTAATTTACTCTCTTGAAACTTGCTTTTGCAGAGAACCCTCAGTTTACAAAGCTGGTCAATGCATTGCTATCTTCTCTTGCTTTATTCTTTGTTACTGCCTGCTTTGGGGCATCTGCATACTCCCTCAGTCTTTCTTTTCAGATAATTAGTCTTCCAAATAAGCGCTGCACTGTCCCCCAGGCATTAACTATTAAAGTCTCCTTACTGCTCTTCAGTCTTTTCACCATGTCTTATTTAGCTTTATGCACTTATCTCCCTGCTCCAGCCTTATCAGGCAATTCTTTTGTGAAAAGAGAGACAGTTCTATTGCAGTTGCATTATTTTCAGCCTCTATATAATGTTATCAGCCTAATGAAATCAGATGTTTGCTAGAATGGAGATCTTGATTCCTTTTTCAGGTGCTTAGCTATTTTGCATACACTCTCATTTCTTCAACTTCCTAATTGAAAGGATTTGTTGTATATCTTGCTGCAACTTACATCTTTATTTTCTGTTCATTTCACTCCCTTCAAACACTCTGACTTGACCAGAAGTTTTATTTTGTACTTCCTTTATATTTTAAAACTTAAACCAGCAGGTTAAAACTATCTGATGCATGAAAATGAGAATTACTTTAATTTTTGTTTGCTTTTTATGATTCAAATGTCTTAATAATGTAAAAGAATATTTTTAATGTTAAAAGATAGAATGCCCTTTAAATGAACAGAATTCTTTAAAAAAATGTACATTCTAGAAGAAAAAAAATCTCGATATGCAAAACATTATGTTTAATTAGATTATTTAAAAGCATTATATGTGTAAAAATAATTAAATGTTCTGAAAGAAGCATTCACTTCATTACTTAAATACTTAAGTATTTCTTAAAACATGTCAGAAGCACATTTTACCTGCTCTGCACATCAGTAGAAACAGAGCATTTGCTTTGGTGATCTGGTAGTGATCAGGGAAAATTATTGTACCATGGGGAATTTCTATGAAATATTAATTCAATTAAGTTTTCAAAACCCTCTGAGCCATTCAGCTACTAAGTCAAAATGAGAATATTATAGGAGCAGAGACATTGTTTTTATGATGACGCATGCTAACAGATTTCTTAAACAAATGCACTTTCTGACTCAGAGATTGACCTAACAGCAATATGATGATATAGGCTTATTCCTCAGGCAGGGATTCCACAAATCTTTCTGTTGCCTCTGCTGTGCTATAAATGCAATTCACGGTTCTCTCAGTAAAGTTGTTAAGATGTTACATGGCCAGAGCTACTGCTCTGAATTAGGGTGCTGTGGTTTGCTGGGTGCTCAAACTTGTGTTGGAATGCACAGCCTTCCAATTTGGCCATTTCTCACTCTAATTATCATATTTTTAATTTATTTTTAAACTAAGTTTAGTACCATTGTGATGCTCTATACTAGAGGCTTTTACCTACTTTCTTTCATTTTCTTGATTCCAATGAGGAATAGAGACATAGCTTTTCTTTTGGAGCAGGTTTCCAAGGCTGTATTAAGACCTTTTCCCCATGTTGATATAATACAGTGCTCAGATTCAAAAACTACCATTATGGGCCTGGCTAAAAGTCCACTTAGTCCAATTTTTCTGTATACAAGTAAGGACATTTACAAATGCTTCAGACAAACAAGGAAGAAATAAAGGATATAGAGATCACTTTTCTTTAAGATCTCATTTTATCTCTTAATAATTTTATTATAAAAATGCATTTCATCTTAAACGTTTATCGTGTAGCCTTTTGCTTTTAATTGCTTTTCAAAGAAATTTTGATGTGCTTTAGTAATTAATTTGCATTAGTTTGCACATAAATTTTTATTTTTCTCATTTGAATGGCAAGGGGGTTTTAAGTTGGTTTTGGGTTTTTTTTTTTAACCAGTAAAATGAGTTGCATGTTTTATTCTATTTATTTTTGACCATGCTGGATTTTTTTGCTGAACCTTTGTAAATCTTTGTGTAATTTTCCATCTTTGTACCTGTCCTCCAACTTGAAATGTGTCCTTCCTCTTGAAATGTTTAAACAGTCTCTCTGTTGGCATTTACACTATGATTACTCTATTATGAAGTGGCTATTCTGGAAGCATGAAATGTGAACTACTGACAACTAAGTAATTTTTTTTTCTTTTTGGAGATCTCCACTTACTCTGAGAATGAAAGAAAGTGAAAATGTTAAAAGACAGAGAAACCAATATTAAATATTGAGACAAATACCATAATGCTAAATTATGCATATATCTGTATTTGAAAAATTAACAATAAATTCATTAGTATTTATACTTCACAACAGTGCAGCAAGAGGTCTTGCAGTTGATTCAATGCATACATTCAATGCCAGTGATGCATCTGACTTTGAAAAGAAAGAACTGGTGTTTAATTTTTGTGCTCCTGTGTGATTCCAGGACCATGGGTGTACATTGCACATTTGCTAGCAAGGAAGCTCACATCTCTCCTGGCTCTAAGCATTCACTCCCCATGCAGTGGGGGTAACTGCAGAGAGCCTGACCCAGGGACTGTGCCCGGGGCTATCTCAGTGGCTCCACAGTCTGTGATTCCCACCATGGGCCTGCCAGGAGTTAACAATTTTTGAGAGCACCACGGCTATCCCAAGCTGGATTGATCAGGACACACCACAACCAACCTGCAAAAGTTCAAAATGGCTTTAGCAAAGATAGCAGTCTTCTGTTGCTTGTACAACCATCTTGTATAAGCAACTTCCTCAGGTACAAAGATTCTTCATTGTTCATTCTGCCATTGCATTGCAACTGCTACATTTTTATAATGTTTTATGTCTGACTAGTTCAATATTTTTCAATATAAAACTATTTTTTCTGAGCAAAATGTTTTACAAAGATATTCAAGCCATATACAGAATTTATTCTGAAGATGTTATTTTTGCCATATTTTGACTTTTATTTAAACAGAATATCTGTTAAATGCAACAAAGAATAGCAATGAGAAATGTAATGACAGAAATTTCTTGTGTATCATCTAAACACTGACCATCTGACTGTAAAAGTATTAACATCATTGGTACAGAAATCTCATTTACATATGACCCTAGCTGCTTCTTTTTTTTTTTTTTTGTATTTTGACTAAGTTACAAGTTCAAAATAATACTTTAAAATGGCTAAAATTAACAAAATACTTTAGACAGATGTCACTATCTGTATTTGCTTCTTATCTCTCTAAAATCTGTCTACTTAGCCGTGGGTTCATACTACATAAGCTTACATAATCAACCATAGTGACTGAATTAAGAACATATTCTCTCTAGTGTCCTTACACAGTCAACAAAACAGGCTTATCACCTTGTAAGTGTATTCAAAGAACTTAACTTGGTAATTTCATTAGAAGTTGGCTCTTGGTAACTATTGATCACTCAGGAAAATGTGACTTCCATAGAAGGCCATACTGTAGTCAAGGCAGCACAGGATAATGTCTGTTTCTAAATAGGAAGAATGGAACAATAAAGTCTGAAATAATGTGGAAAGGCTTGTCACTAAACTTATTTATTTTAAATGGCTTTGAACAATTTACTTACATTTCTCCAATACAGTATATTTTCACACTGATTATTTCAGAGAACCAAAAGTGATTCAATCATGGTATTAGTCCTAATGTAGGGGTATTCAAACTCAAAATCCTTATAGGAGAGAACAGCCTTTACTATATCTTTGAACTGTAGAAAATGAAAATGACACAAAAATGAGGATGATACTGAAAAGAAAACTGAAAGGGTAAGTTGAATTTCTAACATATAAGCACTGGAGACTGTTTAAAATAACAGTAATATTAGCAAACAGAAATCAACAAAGGAAAAAGTCACCGAAAAGGAAAAATAAACAGTCAAGATGATTAAATGTCTCAGTAAAAAAAGGTGAATAGAGGCAAAAAGATACCCTTCAACAAATGCAAATTGTGTTCAAATGAAGAAAACATGATAGATGACATATTCTGGAAAAGTAACCATAAAACTAGTTTAATAAAAATGACAATAAAAATATTTGCAGAAAATAATTTTAAAGGTTGAAAAAATAAAAATATTTTTTTATATATCTGACTGCAGTAAATGCAGGGAGACAGGTGCCTCTGAAGAACAATCCAGAAAAGACACATCTTCAGTGTGCTTTGAGAATGAGGGAGAACAGTAGAATCCTTCTCTGGGACTGACATGCCTGCACCATCTATTAGAAATCCTGTCTATGATGAAAAACAGCAAGGAGTCAATCGCCTTAGAGATGATAGCTGGTGCAGAGCATTCCTCTGTCAGGAATGGAAGAAGGTTTTGCTGCTACTCTTTTCTGAGTAATAAGTCATGATTATTGCACCTGCTTAGAACATGAGATTTGAACTTAAATGCTTTTCCATACTGCAGACTGAAATCCAGAGAGGGTTTTCTCTCCTGGCTTGTAGTCAGGGCATTTGAAGATCGGGGGAAAGACAGTGGTTTCTGGCACTCTCTTGGATGTCTCCTGCCTCTCAACTGCTCCACTTCAAGAACCCCATTTGCCATCCTGGGACTCAGAGTCACCTCCACCTTCCCTTGGGGCAGTGAAAAGGAAAGGAGAAGGGAAGAAGTATGACATGGGGGAAGAAATGGAAGATCCTTTCAGAGATGAAGGCATTCTGGTGATGCAGCTGTTAGGGTAAGATTGTAGGGGTAGATCACATTTTCTGTTCCTGAGAGAGATATGCAAACTGCACAGCTTGAGAGTCCTGTCTCCTGGTTGTACAACTGGAACAGACATTGGGTAACCAAAATAAGTGATCTTATAATCATTTATAAGATAATAATTTGCCATAATTCTTTGAAACATAATTCCTTGCTGCTATATATGTCTATGCACTGTCTGCAGTAAATGCCCAGTGGAGATCAGTTACTGTCTTTTCTTGGTTGTCAACCAAAATTTCACATGTTCACAAATGTATTATTCTTTTCATCATATGTATAGTAAATTTAATATTCGAATTCTTGCTAGAATAGAGTTTGAAGTTTCTCAGTGACTGGATTATTCTGACAATATTTGTTTGGACTGGTATCAGTCATTCCTGTATTAAAGCTAAAAGTGGCTGCCCTAACAATGTTTCAAACACAGCTCAGCTAGCAGATTGTTGTTGCAATAGCTTTATAACTATTATAATGTAAATCTCTCAATTAATGTAATTTACATCCTTATTACAAATAGAATATTGCACTGCACCTATCTGAAAGTACTTAAATATCAAACATGGAGGTGGGTACTTCCACTGTAACGATTTGATTTTTTTTCCCCTGACACTCAAATGTCTATTTTTACTTCTTTTTTTTTTCCTCACACTTGAAAGCATGAAAGATTCTTCTTTGATGTTCATGTTTCTATATTTAGGAATATTAATTTCTCAGAAGTTATTGGAAGTTACAGAAATTAATCTTTCTCATGATATCACTGTCTCCTTGAACCTATATCCATTCATCCATTCAAAGAAATAAGAAATAACCTTTTTAATATAATGTGTCATTACATTTTTATTATCTCCTTTCTATTGAGCTTGAAATTTGCAGTATTTTTCTTTTTGTGAAATTGGGCTGAAAAGCGCCACTCAGCTACTACAGAAATTAAAGTCACTGTATGTGCATGTGCAACCTGACCAAAATTTACTTCAGGTAATGGGTGCGCTAGTAATAAAAATAGGAGACATTTAGAAAAACAGGTTTGCCACATCCATACACTCCAAGAATTAAAAGTTTACAATTTCTGAATCATATTTTTCTACTTTTCTCACTTAAGGTAGTCCTAGGAAAGGCAAGGCTTTATCTGAAGAATCAATGTCTCTTCAACTCTGGGTGTGACTTATAATATCAGACTCTATCTGAGCATTATTTAAATGACTTCTCTTCCCCATCCAGGCTTGATGACTGTTATCCACTGCTATATCCGTTTCTTCCAGGATAACATTATGTATGGAAGAGACATCATGACTTGTTGAAATGCAACAGTGCCAGAGTTGCAGTGCCAGAGTTGATTTTAAGCATCCTCAAGGTGTAACAAAAGATCTTTTCTGTTCTCCTAGCAGTTGTCACAGTTGTAAGAAAAATGTCCAGGACAATGACTAGGACAAGGCCTGAGATTAAGATAATTGAAAAGAATGTGAAAAACTACTGGGGTGATTTAAAGGAGGTTATATGACAAGTAGCTGAACTTCATGGACTATTGGAAGGAAATGCTATATTTTTTTTGAAAAGCTAAGTCTTGCAAATCCTACTCAGTCTAGATAACAGTATCAGTGATATCATCTTGGGAAACATCATTAGTGGGAACAGAAATATCAAAGTTTGGAACAGATGGAAACCCAGGAACCAATGGCAAGAAGAAAGGAAGGGTGGAAAGCAGGGTCCTATCAAAAACATGTGTCTGGTGCTCTTTGGACAATCTGCTGGACTGCCCTGAATCTGCTGATCACTGAAGCCTAAATGGGGGAGAACTTCCCTGTTGTTCTGACCATATCATATGGGATGAACTCATTTCTGTAGTCAAGAAGACAGAGGAGGTGGGATGCTGGCATTCTGGACAGATGGTGCCTGGTGTCACCAACTTGTAGGCCTGCTGGCATCAGCACTTTCTGATAGTAACTAATTCAGACTTTGGATTTCTTTGTAATCCTTTGTTTAATTTTGTTTTGTTTTGTTTTAATTTCACATTCCTACTAGCCATTCTCAATCTTTTTTTTCCCCATTTTGTTCACATGAATCCTTTATTAATTGCATGTTATCTGATACATAGATGATAAGCATTCTAGTATTTGCCTAATATGTCTTATTCAATCACATCTTGATTTAGATTCAGCTGAGCAACAAAACCAGCCCAGGCATTCCCAGGTCAGACTGATTCATTCACATTTATTTTATGTAGAAAGAAATGAAGTATTGCTATGCTTCTTTTCTGATCTGTGAAACAAGTGATATTTTACATATTTTGCTTTTTTAGGGATTTTAAGATCACTGTGTTACTGTGAATAAGTACTGTAATAATAATTATAGGTAAAGAACACTACATTTTTTTAAGGAGAAGAGAAATGGAAAATAATTTAAAAAAATATTTGAAATGTACAGTTATCAGCAGTTCACAACAACGCATGTAAGTCTATACTGAGATAACTACACTTAATACTTTTAGAAAATGCTTCTAATTGTTTGTGAAATGTAAAAGTTGTACAAACACAAGTAAGTTAAAACAGAATGTGTAATTTTGTTCTAATGTTTCTTTCTCCATGAGAATTATATTAGTATTTGAATTTTTAATATATCCAGACACGATAATTTTACTTTTTAAAATAAATATATTTCAATTGAAATATTGCTGCGATTCTTTATGGCCAAAAGAATATCAGTATTTAATACTACTTGTTCTCAGAGAAAAGTCTGAAGAGGTCAGCTGCTGGCCAGGTTTTCAGAATGTCTCAATCATTTTAGCTCTCTTTCATTTTGCAGAGTTATACTGAATCACACTGGATGAAGATGCAGCATAGTGGTTTTTATCCAGAAAGTATCACATGGTTTAACTGTGCTAGTTCAGAATGCAGAGCTCAAATTTCTACATTTCCTTAAAAGGGAAAAGTGTGAATTAGATGTACAATGACAGTGAGAGGAAATATGAATCTAATTGTAGCAAATGAGATGATATTGAGGACAAACGGCAGTGGCAGATAGTATACATGAATGGTACGTATTGAATGCTGTACAGCATTTATCTGGTCAATTCCCATTAGGCTGCAAGCTAAAAATTTGTCATATAGAGACAGAACAGTTCTGTAGATCCATTGTACGTTATGCTTCACACTGACACAGTCAGTTGTGCCTCTACAGTGGCACCAGGTTAAAGGCAGAGCAAATCGTCATTTGTATCGGAAGTGTGAAGTTCAGCTCTTTTAAGGCAGGACTCCTAGAAGACAGATGTTTCCTGTGAATAAGCAGAAATCTGATGATGAGGCTTGTGTTGTGGAAGTTGGACATTCTAGCCTAACATTTAGCTTTGTACAGGCTTTCTCTATAGTCAGTGGGACAATGGCCAGGGAAATGGTCCCCCTGAGGAGGCAAACCATCTTCTCTGCAGAGATGGAGTTACAATGAGGGTCTTCCAGAGGACATACTTTCTCTTCCTGTCTTTACAGCTGCATATCCATGCATGTCTACGCAACTACCTATAAACATTATATATAAGACACAGGATATATAAAGCATAGCATTTGTGAATTTTTGTTATATCTCTTAAGCCTTATAAAAACTGATAAATAATTAAATTAAATTACAATCTATTTTCTTCCTCTTTCCTCCAGTTACAGAAGATGGAGCCTTTTTGATTGCTTAGACTAGATGCCCAGCTACATGACTGAGGTAATGTAAAAGAACTCCAGCAAAACCTAGACCTATTATCTTGAACAGGACAAGAGTCCATTAAATACAGGGGAAAAAATCTCTTACATGTGCTATGTATTAATAATGAGCATACATATTTAGATTAGAATTCTTTTCATAACCATTATTACTATTAAATAATTCAAAATAATATATAATCTCACTATTTTCCAAATCACTAAAGACATAACATATTCATGTGCTGAATAACTGCTACATAAAATCAGAGCATATAGCATACAGGAAAAGTGGTCATATAAAGTTTATCCACAATGTGCATTTATTTACATATATTTAAAATGGATATATTTGGCTTATATAATTATTTAAATGGATGCATGGGACTTCAGAATATCTGCCAGGGACTGGCAGATAAACATTGTAATAAAAAATGCTTCCTTTCCTCCTCCTTTCTCTGAATTTTTATGGGTGAGTGGGCATCATATGGTATGGAATAACCCTTTGGTCAGTTTGGATCAGCTGTCTATGGTATGTCCTCTGCCAGGATCTTGCCCACCACCAGCCTGCTGGTGTGTGTGTGGAGATGTGGAAGACAGAACATTTCCAGCTACAAGTACAAAACACAACACTGTGAGGGCTGCTATGGAAAAACTGAACTCTATCTCAGCCAGGCCCCATACATACCTTACAAAGCAGAAAATTCTCTCCTATAGGTTGCCTGTGAATTAAGGAAAAAAGACCATGTTTTAGGCATTAAAGCGTATATATCATTGAGGTGAGCAAGAACACAGAGCATAATGCTTCCAGGAGCTGTCAGATTTATTAGGTCCAGTTTCCCTGTAATCACAAACAATCATGTTATGTAGTACCACTGATATGTGTATGAAGCTTCTCTCCATCTCCTGTATTGTACTGGAAAAAAGCTGCATTATCAAAAAGAAGAAAATTTATAAACCCAGCATGTAGAAAAACTTTATTTAAACACTCAGAACACACAGAAAGTGAAAGGTAAGACAAATGGCTTGCTTGGGTACATGAATAAAAATAACCTGCTCTCTGATGCACAGTTTCATTCCTGACAAGACTAGTATGATAACTGGTATTTGTATTGAAGTGGTGAAACTGCAAGAAAACTTCTGCCATTCACTCAGTTTCAGGAAAACAGCATGTTGTCCCTTCTATTTATTGCTTATTTCATGGACAATCTCATAGCTGTTTTGTAATGGAACATTTTATTGGTAATTACTCCTCCACACAGTTTCAGGAGCAGAAAGGAAGTCTTAAGCTCCCTGCAGTTGACAGTTATGAACATAAAGGAGTGAAAAATAATATAACTCATTATACCTCTGTTAAGATGTAGTAGAACCTGGTGAAATTCAGTTTCTTGAGGTAGATCTACCTGTGATTTCTTGAAATGATCATCCTAAAACCATTTATTGAAATGATCAGCTTAAAACCATGAAAAGCATGTTCAGTCTCTAATTGTAAATTTTAGAGTAACTTAAAAAAGGTGGGAGGGAAAGGGTTTTAAAGAGAAGAACTCAGGTTTGGTAAGAGAGAAAAAAGATATCTCTTAAAAGAACAGATATATTTTTTCCAATCCACAGAGCTCTTGCTGGTCGTTTTGCTTTTCTACACAGCAGCTTGCAGTGGCTCCTTGAGGTGTTATAGTCTCTGTAGATTAGCAATTTCACCAGACAATTTAGGCTGGAAATGGTCTCAGATCTGACTTGCAGCTCAAAACAGGTTTAGTTACCATATCTGTCAAAGTTTTATCCAGTCAGGTATTGGCAATCTCCAAGGATAAAGATGGTGTGAACTGTTTAGACAGCCTACTCCATCACCTAACAGTCCTCATGTGGAAACAGTTTCTCTTTCCATTCAGTCAGAACATCTTTTGTTTCAAAATATGTCCCTTGCCCCTTGTCATCCTGCCATGCACCAATCCTCTGTCTTCTTATGGGGAGGTTGGCAAGAATTATCTGATTCTTGGCAACGTCCCCATAGGTTCTAGAAAGGCAGCTGCCAGGTCAGCCCTCCCAAAGTCACCCCTTTTCCAAGCCCAGCTCCCTCAGCATCTCTTCAACAGACAGGTGTCCCTTCTGCATTGGCAGCCCTCTACTGATCTCACTCCAAGTTATCAATGCCTTTCATGTCCTAGAGGATAGAAAACTGGATGTAGAACTCTAGATGGATTTCAACAAGTTCTAAGTCAAAGAGTATCATCCTCTCCCCCACCCTAGTAGCTGACTCCCATTTGTACAGCCTCCCTGCTGCTGGGGCTCGCTGCTGGCCTTGCCTTCAGTTTGTTGCGCATCAGGATCCCCAGGTTCTTTTCACAAGAGCTGCTGTGCAGTTATTCAGTCTATCCCCATTCTGTACTGCAGTGGGTGATTAGTCCATATTTGTTACAGGACTTTGAATTTGTTGATTTTAAAATGGATCTCTTGGATAGTCCCTACAGTTCTGAATACCCACCCCTGCCCTCAAGCATATTAATTCCACTCTGCAGTTGGTTGCCATCTCTAGACCTGATGAGTGTGCACAATCTTATCTCCCCCAGATCATTGACAAAGACATTAAATAGGGCAGGTTCCATATAGACTCTTGCAGTACCCTGCCTCCGGGTAGATTAGACTTCATTAATCAGTGACTTCTGAGCTCAAGCACTTGCCCACTTATTCATCCATCTACTTTTCTATTTACCTATACTGTAACCCTCCAACTTGAATACAAGAATATAATTTATTGTGTTAAAAGCCTTGCTAAAATCAAAATTGTCAAATATTTTCTACCTTTGTCAATCCTCAAACCCTATCAAGGCAATCAGGCTGGACAGGCATGATTTGCCCATTGTAAGTTTGTGCTATGCCATTGCTCAGAGACTTGATGGGCATCAGTCTGTTGCTGGGAGGTGCTGAGTGATTGCCTTTCAATCTCTTGTTTTTCTTTCTTTCTCCTTTACATATGAAACTGTCTTTTTCTCACCCCATGAGTTTTCTTGCTGTTGTCCTTCCAGTTCTTCCCCCATCCCACTACGGGAGAGTGAGCAAGTGGTAAAGCAGGGGCTTAGCTACCAGCCAGGGTCAACCTATCACACTCCATCCATCACACAAGATGCACAGGAAGAATTATGTTGCACTAATTACTTGTAATGGCCTGTATTGTCATCCTCATTCAGAGTGACAGAGTTTATTATCTATATAATCTATATGTTATCTAGATTTTGCTGTTTCCTGGACAATGTGTGCTTAGTTACTCTGCTTTAGCAATATTCATTAAAAGTGTGTATTTGAGTACATGCTGACTTGAAAATAATTTTTTAAGATATTTCTCTCTGTGGTTTTGTGCTTAATACATTTACTTATGGATATGTAATAATGATCAAAATCTTTCAAGAATTTAATGATTAGAGAGATTATTTCAGCATTTATACCATTGACATTGACAACATTTGCAAAGCAGTTGTGCATTGCTCCTTGCATCTCTGCTGTGCTAATCTGGGCATGGTATCTACTACTAAAGGCGGAGTAGGAGAGGGAGAAAATCTTAACATGCAGCAAAGCACTGCCAGGCACTGCTGTTATTAGTAATTTCAGTGAGAGTACAGAGTTTAGCACAATTGATACCTTGTTAGAAGTATGGGTCTCTAGGTGCTAAAGCAATACAGCCATAAAAGGATGTTTCTCTGTACAGATGTGCAGACAAAGAAGAAAAACAAATTGATTAAAGCATCCTGCTAAAGAAAACAAAGCTCTCTCTGTGGTCTCTTCTGTCAGTCTTTGGAACTTTTGTCCCATTTTTCGTCTTATTAACATACCAAACAGACAAATATTCCCTGAATGCAACCTGTATTTATAAATACTGTCAGCTTTATTGACATCTCACCATTTTCAACCTTTCATGGAATAATGAGTATGTACACCAAATTCTATCCTAGGAAACTAAATTAACAGATTCCAGGATGCTCCAGAGCTGTACAGGCCATACATTCACCCAGAATGCCTAATCAAGGGCACAGGTGAGTTATACAGACCTGTTGTTCAGCCCCTGGGGATCTGTTCAATAGCAGCCTGCAGCACAATGATATTCTTAGATCACAGAGTTGTTTTCTCTAGCTAAGCCAATGAAGCAGAAGTTGGAACCCTCCTTTCTGACCGTATCTCTGATTGAATTATGAAAAAAAAAAAAAAGGAATTGTGTGCCAATAATTTCAAATAGAAGATAATTCAAAGCAAATTTTATTCAGTAGGGCAATGAATTGGAGCAAGCCTGAAGCAGCAAAACTGCAGGTACTGCATATGGCAGGCCCATCAGCAATTTCTAAGCCACCAGCACAGCTGCCTGAGGAACCTGCCAAGAGGCCAGATGTCACTTTTGGAAAGCTACATAACACAGCTTGAAGTGTGAATCCTTTGATGGCAAACCATTTTCACTGGGTCACATTCTGATCTCATTTACATTGTTTCAAAGCTGAGATTTCAAACAAAATAAATGAGAACAGAATTTCTTAAATGAAAATATAAATGGCAAATCAACTGAATTTCTTAAAAGAGAATTAGTGAGACAGAAAAAGTGTTTAAAATTAGATTCTAAGTTTGCAGGAATATAGCTTTCCAATAAAAACAAACATCTATATGTTTAATTTAAATAATGAAAGCAATAAAAGTAATTAAAATTACTGCACATATTTTTCTAACAGGGTTTTAAAAATCTTATTGCAGATCCATGTAAATTACCTTTTATTACCATTTGATGCTAGCAAATAGGTGTGTTACTAAAAATCTAATGAGTATGAGGTGCTTAGCCCTGAATACTTCTTAAGTAATTTGTTGAATAGTCTGTTTATGAAAAAGCTGTCAAGTTACAACTAAAGGGGAAGTATAAAGGAATAGGCCTAGTTAAAACAAATTCAGACTCTCAGCAGCCAAGTTTAACCCCAGTATGTAAGCCTGGTGATGTCCCTCATACATGCACAATAAACCGTGCAGTAAATGTAACAAATTAATGACACACCAGCATTGTCACAACAAGACTCCACATCTACGGTGAATTGCGGAAGAATAATTAACTCCACAACTTTGTAAAAAGTTGTAAAAGCTGGTATGTTTATTGCAGCGCCGGGCACATGCAGGGATACTTCCCCTTCAAAAGGCATGCGCGCCCCTGAGAACTCCCGGTCCCTTTTTATTTCCCCTTGTAGTTTCATATGTATGGTGTTTCATGCATATTCATACACTTGCAGCTAGTTTTTTATCAGAAAGTACAGAAAGAACTCCTGGGTCACCGTGCCCTATCTGTTTCAAACTTCGAGGGGACTCTCTTATCTCTTCAGCTTGGGCAGCTGCAGAGCTACCAGACTAAACAGCATTACTCACATTTCACTTATATCTAAATAGATTTCTACCCTGTTAAATTTTTACTCTGTTTCAACTGAAGACTTAATGAGAGAAATTGTGATGTTCGACTTCTTGGAAGCTGAAGGACCTGTAAAATTTTTAAAGATTATTTAGAAATTATTTTTAAAGCTTTAAAGAAATTAAGCTATTTTTCCAGAGATAGTTCTTATTTTAAAATCTGCTTATGGGGGAATATTTCTTTTATTTTTCTCTGGTTTGTGTGGAAAAATGAACAGCCTGATCTGCAGTGTTGCCTTAACCTCCCCGATGTGCTCTGTGATAACCAAAACACATTATCTTTGTCATTCTAAGTACCACTTTGCCCATAGATACTCATAAGGCTTCAAAGCTTGTATGAAGAGCATCACAGCCCAGCTTTGATTACACAGCACTAACAGGTTTTGCTTCTGTGCCCCTCTCCATGTCTGCCAACCAAAGGCCTCTAACAAGATGACATTATGTTTTCTGGAATGAAAAGATCCAGAGACCATGGGAAAGACTCTCTGGGGCTTAATGATTATTTTCTTCAAGGGGAAAACCTGTTATGCATTGAGCTTCTTTAAGACCAGTGGGTCTATATTATTGTCAAATCTATGTTATGGGAGCTAAGACCAAATCTTTCCTGGATAAATGAAAAATAGAGGATTTTTGTTGCTTACCCAGATACTTGAATGTTTTAGTTTTTTCTACACTTTCTAAGACAAAAAAAAAAAAATTACATTCATTACACTATTGCCAAAAGTCTGTGCAAAATTCATTAATATAATTCAATAAACATTATTTTAATGGCATATGTTAGAATTCACTATATGTATTGAGTGTAAAACCTGTAGTTTAGTATCAAAAAACATGAGGGAAGAAAAAGCAGCTCCAGTGTCATGTATCCTGTTAAGTAATTAAGAATATGCAACCTCAGATAAATAACAATTGCTATTGCAAACCCATATACAGGAAATACAACCTGAATTTGTTATTTATCATATGTAAAATTGATCCTTTTTTTCCATTCAGCTTTTGGTGGCAATTTAAAGGACTTCTTTAAATTTGATAACATCTTTTTTTATTAAATATAAGTTTATTTGAAATTCAGTGGTTTTTAAGATAATTTTTAAAACAAAATATTGATGAAAAAACTAGAACATAATCTAATTTCTGTCAGAACTACTTTTTGAAATTATCTTTTGCCAACTTATTATAAATTCATATTTTAAGCTCGTCATTTTCTGTAGAACAGAAAACTCGATGATTGTCAAGGAAATGTATCTAATTTTCAGTTATATTTTATGGTTTTGTTTAAAATACAGGCTTTTGTGTTCCATTTACATGATTTTGCTTCTTTTAACACCTTAGTTTTCTTAACCACATTCTGGTAAACAGGTTATTTATATTCTAGTTAAGAGATTGTAGTAAAGAGAACAGGCCTGAAATGTCAACAATAGGAAGAATCATACAGGTCATGATTCTGTTTCACGATGCTTAAAAAGATTTCAAAGCAGCTCGTCCATCTACTCTAACCCTCTGCCCATGAGCAGTTCCACCCTAACTTGGGCTATTCCTAGTAAACATTTATCCAAAAAGACTTTTCATTTTCCAGCTAAAGATATGACTGAGGGAAGACGTTAGAGAGGCCTGAGAGTGGCATCAGAACAGTGAATGAATGGGGAAATGTACTTAATTTCCTCTTTCAGGAGAAGCTATGGGCATTGAAAGGAGGTACCAGACAGATTGCTCAAAGTGAACATTAGGACATTGTTCACATAAGGCTGTGAAAAGTGTTCGCACTGGATGCTGTGCAAGCTAGAAATGTTAAATGGGCTCACAAGAAAAATTCAGAGAAAAAACCTGAGACTATTAAACACAAGTAAAATGGTCCTGGTTTGTTGTTCTCCCAGTCAAAATTTCTGGAGGTTCAGTGTGTGTTATAGTGGAGGCACTTATATCCACTGCCACAAACTAACTTACCCCCACTCCTCCAGGACTGCATGAAATATTGTCCCATTCACTACAGAGTAACCTGCTTCAGCTATTCTTACATTCTTATATCTGTTAAATGTCTGCTAAAAATCTCCAAGGAAGTAAATTTCCAAAATTTCCCCTGCATTGACAATTTCAGTGTTTGTCACAGTATTAGAATGTTTCTTTTTGTGACATCCAGAAATATCTTTTTACTGCTAATCAAAGAGATTACGCTTTTGTCTTTGCTTTAGTAGACTTGCAAAACAAGTGATTGTAACCTATAAAAATCCAAAAGGCAATTATCAGGTCCTCTTACACAGTCTCCTATTTTAGTATTTAAGAATCTGTACAAAACAAATCTTAGATCACATCTCCTAAATATCTTTTTCTGCTTTATACTGTGTCTGGTCTGTCTGCATCAGTGTCGCTCCCAAAACTGGATATATTATTTCAGATTAAGCTTTCCCATTACTTAGGGCAATAATTTTGTTGAGTTTTACACAGAATACTTCTTGGAGAATCACTCTGAAATTGTATGATAGCCTTGAGTTCAATTAGCTTTACCTAGAGAACCTTTCTGTCCATATGACAGCCCATAACCAGGTTGTCTCTATGCTGCATCGATGACAGATTTCTTCCTGGGAATGGTGCTTTGCAGTTTTCTTAATTGAATTGCCTCCTGCTGATTTTTTGCTATAGCTCCAATTTGCAAAGGTTGTCCTGAAGTCTGGTCCTCTAGCCAAGGATATTTTTTTCTCCTCTTTTGAGGTCCACATATTCTCTAATTTAAGTTAGTGAAGGTATAGTATAAAATCACACTGAAACAGCCCCATATAAGAGTCCATTTGGATTAATCTGCTTTTAGATAAAGAATTGAGAGAAAGCCCTGATTTGTTTCTTTTTCCTCAGAAAAATAGTTTCTTTTAATTTGAGCTGTATTTTCCTCATTTTCTTATGAGAATATTCTATATAACCTACTTGTAAGAAATGCAATAAATCATGAAGTATTTCCCATTGTCCACTAAAGCATCCATTCTCACAAAGAAGGAAATTACATCTTTATTGACATAAGGATGCTGACTATTTTTTCAGATCTTATTATGTCCTAAAAGTTTACAAAATATTTGCTTTAAAAAGAAAATTAGACCTTTTCTATGTACTGAAATCAGACTGATACCTATAATTTTCTGGTTCTTCTTTCACCTTCCTTTTAAGAATAAATACTGTGTTTGGCCTTCTTCAATACCCCGGGACTTTTCTCATGCTCAGTAGTTTGTCTAAGGGAATGACTAATGATTACAAAATTGTATTAGCTAGTTCCTTAAGTACCTTGGGGAGAATTTTATCCGAGCCTGTGGATTTGAATGCATCTGATCTATGTACACTTTTAAAGCTATTTTTTTACACATTCTGCCTGTGTCTGTCTCTATGTTAAAATTAATTTTCCTTAGAGTCTGGCCATAATTAATCTTGTTTTTCTTTATTTTTCTTTTTGGGGAGAGTGAAGTGAGACAGCATTGACTACTTCAACTTTCCCTGCAACATCCATTATGTTTACTTTTCTCTCAAATAAATAATAGGACTAAGCTGTTTTCTTCTTAGTTCTAATGTGTATGTGGAACTAGATTTGTTGCTTTGTTTGATGTCATGGTAGTTTTTAACATGTTTTCATTCCTGGAATCTTTTCATACTGTCTTTTCAAACTGCACTCTTTCTTAATGCATTCATATTCTTTTCTAATGCATTTGCTACTTAAGACAGTTTTATATGACTACTTGCAGATTTAAAAGCCTTTCAAGACTCTGGAGGTCATCCAAAGGACACAGTTCTAGGTGGATTTTTTGTGTCTTTATCTATATTACACATATACACAGTGGGATATGTACATGTATTTATATTTTTTTGCCAAATATTTATTCTAAACATATTTAGCTGTTTCTAGTAGACATAGTGGAGACTTAGATCACTGAAAAAGTGTACATTTCAAATGCTTCATCCTTGATGTTCACTCTTATTGAAAACTGTGCACTTGTTGGAGACCATTATGTAGGATAGAGACCAGCCCCTGCAGTGATATAAATGAATGTGACCCATTGTGTGGGTGATAATACCAGAAAACAGAGGCAACAACCCAACATGCACAAATATGCCTTTGTGATAGGAGCTGATATCTATTAAACTGTGATTTTCTTTGAATTCCTAATAAAAAGTTCTTTAAAGTTTCTTGGAATAAAACATTATTTGCAGTCACCTACTGACTCACCTACCCAGCCAACCAAAATTACACTTGAACATAACTTTAGAAGGTAAAGTTACTATTGAGGTGACTAACATTGTGACTGTAGCAGTGAGAACATGCATCTGCTCTGAAGAAAAAAACCTCTGAAAGAAGTACCTATAAAATGATCTTCCAGAAAGATGGTTAGAAAATGTCCTGATTTTGCTAAAATATCACTGAGAAAAGAAGTTGAGGAAGACTACACTGCATTTGAAATGCAATTGAATGTGTATTTGGACAAGTGATTGGACTCAAAGTTTTCTTCACCCACATTTTTGCTAAAAAAAAAAAATCTTAAATTCTTGAATTCAGCAGGTTTAGACAAAGGTTTCTGTCATGAAAACACTTTCCTTCTTTTTTCTCTCATGAATATTAGCTGAAAGAAGGTGGTCTTACTCACTACAAATAGATGTGTTTTACAGTATTCTAATACTCAATGCATGCTTACTTATTAATTTCACAATTACAATATAGAATTACCTGCTTGGATATGAATTAACAAATCTCTGTAAATTATGTTAGCTGGAGAAATTATAATGCTGAGAAAACATTTTAAAAAGCACCTAGGAATGCTATACGTCATTGTTTTCTAACTTTTTATTTCCATTCTTTTTCTTAGTGACATGCACTTTATTTTCTTTTTGTCAGTCATGCACGTAATCAAGTTGCAAACCACTGATGGGACCCTGCCTGTTACAGGCTTTCATGTATAATAAAACAATTGCATACTATATTGTAATAAATTGCTTAAAGGAGTGACAACTTAATTATCAAGACAGAGCAATGGGCTAGAATTGAAATACCTCATAGCTGTGGATAATGACACAGTTAATCTTATCAGAATAGTATCTGGAAGACAGCAGTCTGATTTTTGACACCCAAATTAATCACCCCAAAATATCTGCCTGAAAATGCAAACAAATGTTGATATACCATTAAGAATGCAAGTACATGGCCACAAGCAGGAACGGTGATATGGTTGTAGCATAGCAGATACAGTGTAAAATGAAGAACAAGGGAAATGATAAATGATATCTTAATATACACTTTGTGGACTCAGCTCCCTCTCTTTTTTTATCCAATGCCCTCCTACTTCATATCTGAGTTTCTTGGAAATAATTTTTCTATTGAATCCACTAAAATTTCCATAGAATGAAAACCATTAGGAGTGAGACATCATTGCATACATAATGTATATGAGAAAAAATGGTTGCCCTGTATCTACATTGACACACAGTTTTCCAAGGCAGTGACAGAACGAATACTGTTAATCTCCCTATAACCAGTGATGAAGGTATCCTTGAGCTTCAAACTCCTATCTGCTAACATCTGAAATTTGAACTTGAGATTTGACATAACATTGTTTACATGTGTGTTTTGCTTAAATGACTACGACATGTACTGTACCTTCTCGCTTTCGTTCTCACTCTGCAGCAGCCATAAGAAGAGATGTATTGCTCAGATCAAGCCCAGACACTACGTCATCATGGATTCAATAGTATAGGCCAATTGGTGTGAGATGGTGTAAGGCAAAGACACAACTGATGCTCTGAAAAATCAGTCAAAGGCATGGCAGATGGAAAATTTCTTGAATAAAAAGTTAAAAAGTAAACAGCTACTAGGTTTATTCAGGCTACTGTTTGATGGGACATTTAAACACAGTCAATTTCATGTAAAAGGTAACCTACTCTGATTAGGTAACAGACTGTTGGTGGATTGAAAATGGAATACTTCAGCATCTTCAAAGACTTTCAGATTAACATATTTCAAGTCCAGAATTAAGCACTTTACTTTCCTAGTTTATAACTAAATAAAACTTGTTTTGTTTTCTAGATTTTGCTTTCTTGAATAACACGGGCCATATGCCCAAATGCCAGATTTTTTGTCTTTGGAGTCTCA
The DNA here is from genome assembly GCA_013399945.1 of Ploceus nigricollis. Lineage (NCBI taxonomy): Eukaryota > Metazoa > Chordata > Aves > Passeriformes > Ploceidae > Ploceus > Ploceus nigricollis. Next base: position 975,514 of record VXBC01002945.1, read on the forward strand.
TCGGTTTAAGGACTATTATCTAAAAGACATCAAATCCTGATTTAAAAACTCAGAGAACAGGAGTACACTGAAGGTGGTAGCAGAAGTGTCAAGGTAATGGGAAATTCTGTGACTAATTCTTTACTTATCTGTAGTTTAGTGATATCTGTTACACTAAGACATCAGGAATTGAGGGAGAATGTTACTCCATTTAATTTTTAGTTGTTGCTTTTTAAGCATTAACTATCAGTAATATTAGCTGCTAAAAACTATTTTTCATGTAGATAAAGAGTTTCCATAAAATGGTAATATATTTATTGACTACATTATAGAATGACATTTTGAAAGACAGGAGCATGAGATAAAATAACACCTTATATTTCTTAATTTAATGTTCTAGATGGAATAACATGATTCTAAAGTCTTAGTCTAATACATTGAAGCAGTTGCATATTACTTTTCCATTAAAGTAATTTGAGCCAGCCCATTTGAAAACTTTTGTTGCTAACACTACAATTAATTGCATTAAGAAATAGTCTAATATTGTTGCAGAGTACATGTTAATATTTAATAATTATGTCTTATTATTTAATTCTGCCTGAACAAGCTAAAACAACCTTAGAATAGTTCCGCAATTTGGGAGGAATATTTTAGGAGGATAAAATAACCTTAGAATGTTAAATTCCAATTTCACAGCATGAAAGAGCAAAAGAAAAATCCTAGATTTTTTGAGGAAAAAAACAACTACAAAAGAAAATTTTTGCCACACTTTGGAAAGCCCAAAATAACATCTGACTTATGCTGACTATGATTATGATGAAGCAAATTGTTAAGCCTAGTTTCTCAGGAGCAAATTATAGTCACTACGTATCACATCACAAATTAAACAAAATATATTGTAGCATAAATTTCTGACAACTGCATTTCGTTACAAAGCTCCCAGCTTATTCACTAGAGATCCGTTCTCACAGAAATACAGTACCTGGTAGAGATGTCAACATTACAGGCTACTTGTGATTATACCCTACTACATTGATTAATTCATGTATCTCAGAGCAGAATCAGATCCGGACAGTGGATTTTTCTTTTAGTTTAGCAATGGAGGCACATGTCATATGGAACTACCGCTGAAGAAATATCAAAAGCTCATTTAAAATATCCCAAGCCCCATGATTCCTTTTTTTAGAGAAAAGCTTTTGAGTCTTGGCTAAAACTATCTAGTTCAGATATCCAGCAATTATTCTAGCTACCACAGTTATTTCTGCCAGCTGGGCAAATAATTTCCTGTGAATATTCACTGTTAAATGAATCCTTTCACTTGTACTGACAGCTTTATGTTCGCCTTCTTGTGAATATTCTAGCAAATGGGTTGTTGGAAGAAAGATGTGCCAATGAGAATAATTTTCTATAGCAATGACAGATTATTCAAATAAAATGAATAGTTAATTGAACAACTTAAATATTTATACTTTCAATTCTGGGTTTCTCAGGCCCTGGAAATTACTTGTGTTTCAGAGAATTCCTAGTGTGTCCCAAGTGCTTCAGTTGTTTTATCTTCTGCTCACTGATGCAAGAGGAATTCTTTTTCCTATGGATTTGTACCCACAGAAATTAGAACAGAATTGTAATTATATCTTTAAAATACATTCACAATCCTTATTTTGTGAACATGTTATTTGCCACTCACTACAGAAGAGAGTCTTTGAATAATTACTATATTTGAGAAATATGGTTGTGAATAATTCATAGAGAAGAAAGAAAATAAATTGGCCCACATCTAATACAAATAATTAATACCTGACTCTGAGTTTTCTGCCTGATTAAAAAAAAGATTGAAGACAGCATGATAGTAACCATTGGTCAACAAGAACAATATAAGGAGATTCACAGTTGGTGTGAACTCTGTGGCTGTATTTGCATATGTAAATGTTAATTTTTTATTATTATCTCTTCTAAATGAAATAATGCATTTTTTACCATTATCTTTAGGTTTTCTCCTTATTGAGCATTTTTTTTAGAACTGAGGTTTTTTTTTGTTTACAGGAACACTAATAATAATAAACTAAAAGTTGTTAGGTTGAATTTAGGAAAAATGTTAATTACTTATTAACATCACTTTCTTGAAAAATTTCTTGTGGTGATTACAACATTAAAGAAAGAAAATAAATATGCAAGGATATGTAAATTAAATTTACATAAGTTACATTTCTCTGCATGACAAGGACTAATGATATTATTTTAAAATGAGACAGTTATTCTTGAACTAGTGTTTCACAGCTGAGTTTAATTGTTGTGGTAATTTCATAATGAAACTTAATAATGTTATATTCACAATATCAGCATGTCTTTCAGATATGAGTGCAAAAATAATTTGCTATTAGTCCCATGACTGTGTTACTTTTTTATATACAACAAAAAATAAAACAGTAAACAAAAAGCCCTTATTTTTCTCAGAAACCAGATATAAACAGAGGCACTTTGTAGAAAAGAATTTTTAAAATGTTGTATCCTGTCTTTGCTAGAGTCTTGCAAATTTTTCTTACTCACACTTGCAATAACAATGCTATCACAAAACGCTCCCTCAAAATAATGCAAAATGGTCTGATTTTTCTGTGGTCTTTTGCGTCTGGGCGGATTGTGAGCTCTTCCCCAGCGGCTAGCTCCACTCACAACTCCCGAAAGAACCACCAGAGTGGGCCTGGCAGAGCTCCGGCGATGCCCCTCTGCTCAGGCTAATTCCCAAGGCTAGGGTTCCGCTGCCACTGCACCGCAACAAGCCACTAGACTCGAACAAAGAAGTAAGGAGGGACTCCTGTATGTCGTTCCGGAACGAGCTTTATTCCCAAGGGAAGCAGGGAGCTTCTCCGAAGGGACACAGGGACAGGAGTCACATGCGGGCGGGTCGGGATACAGTTTATAGGTATCTAGGGAGGCGGGGAAAGGTGGGATCTTACAACCAGTGGGGACAGACATGGGGAGGGATGGAATCTTAACAACGAATGAGTGTTCATAACTAGGAAGATTAGCAGGGAACAATCTAGAAGGAATTAGGCGGGATAACTTGACTGACAGGGGAGCACACAGCTTTATAAGGTAACACAGGGGAGAGGACAAGGTGACGGACATATAACTGCTGGGCTGAGTGGCGGGAAAACTGGGGAAAAACAACTTGGGACAAACCATTCTGAGGGAGAAAACATGGGGGGAACTAGGAACATACCAACTCAATACTTAACAGTGTTCAATTAACATAGCTTAATAAAACACACCACCACAGTTTTCCTTAATTTCTTCTGAGTTGAGTAATGGCATGGCCAAAATTAGAAAAAAAAATTCACAGCACCGGACATATATAAAACCAATTTATAAAAGAAATTTACCAATCAAATATAAAGTCTTAATTTAAATGCAACCTCCATTGATTTGGAGAATGTGAAACTGTCCCAGCTGCAGAACAGAAAGTCCGATTTTAAAGCCTATGGAAATAAGCAGTTTTTCTGTCCCCTAAAAATGAAACAGCATTGTCTGAGCATAACAAAGTGCATATGTTGGAAGACAAAATCTTGTGAAAAGTAAACCTTCTGCATTTCTCCCTCATTTAAACTGAGATGTTCACAGATGTTGAGCCAGCCATTAGTGACTGTACATGTAAGTTTTTTTACCTTAAATTTTAACACAAACTCTGGTATTTGCAGATTTTTTCAATAAAAGAGTTTTAGTTTGTTTTTTGGTGCTATTTACACATGAAAACACCAGTCAGTAATTGAAAACCATTCCTTTAATTCAGGTAGGCAACTATGATGGTTCTCTAGAAAGTTAACCCTTACAATATTTGTGAAAAAAAAAGGACCTATCATAAAAGGTTAAAAAAGTTATATATTCAAATAATTTCCCCCTTAATTAATTCATAAACATATATAAATACAAACTGTTCAGATAAGCCAAAGCTTCCTATAACTTTAAATGCTAAGTTGGTCTGGTCTTCAAACTACTTATTTGCTTCTCTTAAACATTGTATTCTTAATTTTGCTGAATAGATGTAATTGACAGACATGCTAAATGTTGTCAAATTGATGCATTAAGGTTAAGGGCATCCACAACTCTCTCTGTTTTGATTAATTTGATCTTTAGAAATATTCTATCTTTAGAAACATCTATCAGTCACAGGACCAGAAGAAGAAACTCTCATACACATCAGATTTCACTATGATATAAATATAGGAGAGCTTCTCTTTTTTCTTTCTTAATTTACATCTCCTACTTCTGCTTCCTACCCTTAGGCTTAAGGAACATCTCTTTAAAAATATGATGAAGTTATCGTATTCATGTTCCCTTTTCACAGAAATGTCTAGTTTAAACAAGCTGAGAACTTACTAAATAAAATGAATCTGTTCACAATAACAAACGAATTTAGACTGAACACTTGAGACTACCTTCTCTGCAAGAGACACTGCTGGCAGGAACACCCTTCTCACTTACAGCTGTGCATCCTCCTGTGATCATAAGAAATAAACAGGTTTGCAAAACTAGATTAATTTTCAGAGCCAGTTTAGGCAGAAAAAGATAAGCAAGCTTCAAGGATATCAAAGTTCCTCAGTCTAGTCATCTATGAAAGAATTCACTTGAAGCAAAACAAAAACATCTCTAAAATCCCTTAACATGACCAACCTACATACTCATCCAGTCACTGATGCAATTTCCCACTTGTGTGGGCAAAGAGAACATAAAAATTATCACTATAGGCACTCATGGGAATCAGTGTCTAGAGAGATATAATAAATCCTAGATTCTATTTCTGAGAAGGCTTGCTCCTTGAAAACATTAGTTGATGGATGATTCCCAGTTCTTCTATTTAATCCATTTTCACAGTTTTCAGGTTGATACAGATACCAAATGTCATGCAGCAGCAAGAACAGCATTGCTCCACCCATGGGAACAAGCCATAAGGATGATCCCAGGATAGAGCACAATTCCCCAGGGTCAGAACCTTGCAGCAGTAAAGGAGTCCATTAAAATCCAAAGTCATTGCAATGGATGGAGCCTGGGCTTCTCCCTCTGTGGGGCCACAGATCCTGCCAGGAGCCGGCTCTAGCACAGATTTCCAATGGGGTCACAGCCTCCTTCAGGCATTCACCTGCTTGGCATGGAGGTCTCCAGGAGCTGCAGGTGGATCTCTTTTCCAAGGTGGATATCCATGGGCTGCAGAGGGACTGCCAACTCATCATGGGCTGCAGGGGAAACTCTGCTCCACTGCATGGAGCACCTCTTCCCTCTCCTTCTTCACTGACCTGAGTGTCTGCACAGTTATTCCTTTCACATATTCTCTCTCCTCTCTGAGTTGCAGTTGCTATTGTGAAGCAAATTTTCCCCTTCTTAAATCTGTTATGCCAGAGGCACTACTGCTGTTACTGATGGGCTTGGCCATGGCCAGTGGTGGGCCTGGCATGAAGCAGGTTGGCACTGACTCTGTTGGACATGGGGGAATCTTTGGGCAAGCTTCTCACAGAAGCCACCCCTATACCTTCCCTGGACCAAAACCTGTTCATGCAAACTCAGCACAGAAGGCCGGGCTTCTGATAAAACTTTCTGACTTTTTTTGGTTTTAATCTTTTGTATAACTGAAATACACTGTGTTACAGACTTAGACATTTATTTTTACTTTTAGATTCCATCAGGAACTTATTTCAAAATTGTTTTCTAAACTCTTATGATACTTTCTTTTTCTCAATACACTTCCTACATAGTGTACTAGGTTTATTCTGATTCCATGTGTCTCTTGGGCCTATTTCAATTTCCTCTTCTATCTGAGAAGTCTTTAAGCCTTTCAAGGGTTTAATCATGTCCAAGGAAGACATAAGACCTTTTCATTGCTTTTACGGACTAAAGAGTCAGCTTGAATTTGCTTTTGGCTGTAGCATACAAAATAAGCCTAGGCATCTCTCTACCTGCTATGTAAATATGTCTCTAGGACAAAAATTGGCAGCCATCAGCATAATATTTAAAAGCCTTAGAACCGGTAATGAGTTTACTATTAAATCCAAGTAGAAACAAAATTGAATGTGGGTTTTATAGGGAACCGCATTGCTTACTCAGGGACTGTGGCCAAATTTGTATGAAGGTTCTAAAAATTGGAGTATATGAGAAAATGATTTTATAATATCCTGAAATCAAAATTGATGTAATCAAAAGATTACTAATTGAACTAAATACCATCATATATTCCCCTAAGACATCCCAGCTCAAAAATAATGGAACTTTGATCTTGACAACAACCTCACAAAAATCTAGAAACATCTGCAACCTCATAATCCCAAATGCAAGTAAGAGAACACAGTCTTTGCAAGAGCAGAAACTCTCAGGACCTATAAAGTTTTCTCTGAACTTCCTTAACCCACTTGGAGAATGACCAGATGGCCATTAGATATTTAGTTTAGCTGTAAATCATCACCTCATGGCCAGTGGTGTGAGGTGATGCTTTCTGTTACCATAGTGTTGATATATTTATGTAAGTAATGGATTGTTGCAGTCTAACCCCAGCCAGCAGTTCAGCCTCATGCAGCAACTTGGTCCTCTGGGGGAGAGGAAAGACAATTAAAAGGGTAAAAGTGAGAAAACTTGTGGTTGAGATAAACACAGTGTAATAGGTAAAGGAAAAGGCATGCGCACAAGCAAAGCAAGGCAAGGGGGTTGTTGACTATTTCCCATGGGCAGGCCAGTGTTCAGCCATACCCAGGAAAGCAGTGCTTTATCACAGGTAAGGGAGACTTAGGAAAAAAATGCCGTCACTCCTAAACGTCTTCCCATTTTCCTTCTTCTTCCCCCACTTTACATGCTGAGCATGATACCAGATGGTCTGGGATAACTCTGTGGTCGGCTGGGGTCAGGTGTCCTGGCTGTGTGATACCGATATCTGCCTTTATCAACACACTGAAGGAATGAGAACAAAATAAACTAGGATGATTAACTGTATTATTAGTGTGAATTAGCTGTAATTAATGTACAATTTGGCATATTAGTATTAGCATTAGTTTAACTGGACTAATAATAATTTTAATTATTATTAATTAAATTATTAATATAATATTATTATCATTAATAATTTCTTCACTCTTCCTTGCAGAGTCTGTCAACTGCAAGTGGTGTAGTGCGACATACCAAAGAAGTATCTTTAAAAAAAAATCCCAACCCTGTGGAAAAAGAAGGGCACATAAATGAAGTACTATACAAAAGGACTAAAAAGAAAAAACAGAGGTATAGGAATAATTCTGCTTCCAAATTTATAATTATGATATTCTGGCTCAGGACTATAGGAGGTGGGTAAAATGGACTTAATAGAATTTAATAAATATGGCTGCCATCAAAAACATAAAAACTACTACATGTATAGATGCACATGTGTGAAAGTTTCGCGTGAGAGAAAATCTCAACTAAGTAACATAAAAATAATAAGGTAAACCAAATTACAGCTTTGACTAAATATTGATTTAGAATTATAGTATGATGATCCTTTACATTAAAAAAAAAAAGAATGTGAATTTTAAAGAAAAAGCATTAGAGAAGTAATATTTTGGCAGATAACTTAAGGATAATACAATGTTTATTAGCATTCACTTAACTCCCCTAGACCTCAATGATAGTGTTTGTACTTAAAATTTGGCTGATTGTATTGGCATTGTCTGATTATATGTGGTTTCATCAGAAAAATTCCAAGCATATATATAAATAGAATAAATGCTGAAATAAGTGCATTGTAATCTTTGAGGAGAAAGAAGTGCCATTTAATTAGCACAATGAAAATGCCTGCTTAATGTACAAAAGAAGAAGGACAATACATAGATTTACAGAGAAATTAATAGAAAACAATGATGGCAATATTATGTTGTCATTATGAAAAATAAAAGGCAGATTTTGCTTTTTAACCTTCCCAGTCAGCATGTGTGCATGTATCTTTTCTAGCCTTAATAAGTTTAAGAAGAGTAGATCACAATAATACTACAAACAAAGAATATAATGTATTTTATGTGTGTGTTAGAATGGGCACTCCCTTTTTGCATCACCAGGTCTGGTATAGCTGTTCTGAAAAATAAACTAAAACAATTTTTGTCATTCCTATTTCTGTAATTTCTCAAGCCTGTAACACAGCAAAACTAATCTCCAGTCATCTACGGCATAAAAATGGAAGTGTACACCTTTTTATATTTAAAAACTTTTAAGAAATGGTAAATGGTGGAATGCAGCTGTTCACAGACTTCTACAGTGTCTCTGCCTGCTACGGTTCTGCAGCAGTATCTGACCACAACAGGCCTGAGAAGCTGCAGCATTATCTATCCTGGTGTAACCCTGTCTCACTGGGCTGCCATGTGCCAAAACCACTCTCCTCAAAGAACAGAAGAAACTGGTTCATCCTTCCTGGTAAAACCAACAGCAAAGGCATATACTCTCATTTTCCTTAGTGAATTTCTCATTTTCACTGATGTCAGAGTAAAAGATTACTCCTTCTGGAAAGATTAATATCATATGAATTTTCCACTTGTCCGGGTTTAACACAGTTTAACTTGAATTTACATAATTTATTTTAAGAAAATCTCTTCATGTTTTTCAGTCTTTAACTTCAAGCAAATTATTCTAAAGGATTTGATACTCAGTCATGCTCAAGGTTGTTCCTGCTCTGTAGTTTTATTGGATTCAGATTCTACAGAGCTTGGGGTTTTTTTGCATGTTTTCTTAAGCATAGGAAAAGAAACTTCACAGCCTTATATCCAGAAAACATGGAAATTTTAGCTTAAAGGGTTTTCTGGTATTTTAACACAAAAATGTTAATTTTCTTGATCAGATATGGCATTAGACACTATCAGAACTAGCAACAGACCTTCCCCCCAGTCAGTTCTATGAAAATGCTTCATTTACTCAATTTATCTGCTTTTGCTTCCAAGTACTCATAAAAATAAATCCACGAGCTTTCCAGGACTTTTTAAGGGATACAATAAAAGGAACTTTTAAAGTGAGACAAGCTGGAAGTTGGTGTAACTGACAATAAAAGCAGCAGCCAAATGAAGGTTGCTGTCTTGTCATGCACAGTGACAGTGCATTTTACTAATAGTTCCCTCTTTATCTGTGGCAAAGCAATATTATCAGAAGAAAAATAATAGTTGTCAGAGCATGGAATAATGGAATAGCCTTTCAACCAAAAAGTTTAATTGAGGTAACTAGCTGATTTTTAAGTGGGTCTTGACAAAGAGATGCAGGGGACTAAAATGATATAACTTCATGTAAGGGCTGGCCAAGGAGATCTTGTCCAGTTCTTTGTTCCTTGTAGCATTTTTGGACAAGTGTAGTATCATCAGTAATTTTAAAAAATGAGGAAAACTTAATCTCATATAAGCAGTTTACTTGTGGTTGTAAATGTGGTTGTATTAAGTTTTGGAGTATGAATCACAAGAATTTTTAGTGGCTTCCACATTCTTCCACCATTCAGGCATTTTAGTGAAAGCCTCTACAAGGTTTGCAAGACACTGATACCTTGTCTATAAATTAACACTGATGGTCAGGCTATAAATATTTTTCTCTTTCTTCTGCTCTGCAATGAACTGACATGGAGAACTAATTTTCCCTAAAGACTGTCTCAAACAAAACACAAGCTGTTTCCTGTGCAATGGGAACAACTGGACTGAAACATGTTGTTAGAAAAATTCAGGGTCAAGACACTCTATAATGCATCAGTTAGGGCAGAAATTGAATTGAATTGTCTTTTGCCACAAAATCATGCAAGTCAAAGACTAATGTTCTGGGATGAGAATTACCAGTCAGAGTTGTTGAAATACTTTATTATTTGTTTACTACATAAATATTCTGTGAGTGAGTGTATGTGTGTGTGTGTGTTCCCTTGCTAAATAAACACTAACAAAATGCTGCTATTAAGTAACTCAGAATACCTTCATCTTTTTCAGGTTGAAAAGAGGAAAAAATAATTCTCTGATAACTAGGGAGCTATGGCAATCAGCTCATAAGTAGTATATTTTGAACCCCCTCTCTTCTCCACAATATATGAAATTATTTTAAAAAGAACAACTGTGATAGGAAAGCAAATCACCTCTGCAGGCCCTGAAGCATAGGGAATTCTCTTGGGAAGTGAGATAATTGGTTATTCCCTAACAACATTAGATGGGAGGAGGAAGGAGGACAGGTTGGGGAAGAAGGAAAAAAGATAAATAGAAAAAGAGAAAACCAAAGTACTTACTGCGGATATTGTTTTAGTTCAAATATTTTCTGATTTTTTCAAACATTTTTACATTATTTTCAATTGACCAAGAGTACAATTTAAGTGAATGCACTACTAAGTATAAATAAGACTATTGAAGAAAAATTGCTACTTCCCATGGCTAGAACTTATGCATTTAAACCTAAGAGGAGCTGAGCTCCACTGACAGGAACAACAAAATTACAAATTAAATATTATAAGTGAGTGTGAACTTTGCCTGAGTAGTTTTAAATTGGTTAGCATAAAGTTAAAAACATATAGTAGTCATAATACTTTTCAAATATGCACTCCTAAAGCCATAAAAAGAGTATTGTCTTGTTATAAAATATTTTTCCCATACTATTTTGATATTTTAAAAAATCAGGAATAGATTTCATTACCAGTTATGATAATCACTCTTACCTTAAACATAAGCAGCATCAGAACAATGGACTGCATTCTGCTCTGGAGTTGCAATTCTGAACACAGCCAGTAATTTCTGGTTGTCAGAGTCTAATAACAGATATTATATTTTAATTAAAAGGCAGTATAAATTAAATATATCAATTATCCAATACAGAAAGGAGTACACTTGGGATATAAATTATATAAATATATTAGGAATAGCCTAATTTCCTGTGAATATAATTTTTCCTCAATAGTAATCAATAATAAGAACATCACTGAAGACCATATTTTCCTCCTTTCCCCCCCTTTTTCAATGTATAAACTCTATATCTTTCAAATCTGTTACATTTTTCATATATTAAGGGTATATAGGATTGAGATTTTCCAGGGACTATGTAAGGCATATGGCTTAGCATATGGCAGTTGTCTGTATTTCCCCATTTTTTCTCTATAATTTCTTAAAGATTTTTTAGAACAAAGTCTTTGATTTTTCTGTGAGCCAATGACTTGTCCCAAAGGGATAAAGGCTAGCTCTTCACTGCCGGCATAATCAATAATATTTAGCATAATTTTTATACAACATATGCATCTTCTTTTATTTTAAAAATCTTTGTATTAAAGTCATTTGCAAACAGTTCATCTACGTGTATTCTACAAAAGCTTCAAATTATCCTGCTTGAATTCTAAAGAGAATTAACTTTAGTCTTCTAATATATTGTTTCTCAACCAACTGTCAGCTCTGCATCTGTGTCAATTGGTCATTTGACTTTATATGAGTAACCAAGCAGTCAATTTGTACTGTAACTCGAAGGTAACTCCCTGAGAAGGCTGCAAAATTCTTTTTCCTGAGAAGAGGTTTTTGATACCACCAATTGTGAAATCTACCAGCTGAGCTCTTACGCAGTAAAATTAACAAATTATGCAACCACCTAGATACTAGCTTACTTGTAAATATACACATACCTAAGATGGTATGGTGCTTCCTGTTACACTTCAGAATCATAAATCAGTAAAAACACAAACTAAAACCTTGTTTTGCGGGTTTTTTTTTTGAAAGATTTCTGCTGGGTAAAGTTTTATGTGCAAATGCTCAAAGAAGTACCATATTTCTTGGTACTGCCTCACACTCTATTATGCCCTAGATGTTCAGAAAACTTGATTTACTGGTTAATAGCATATCAGATATTCTGATTTAGGGTACTTTGTTGTAAACAGGCATTAGGGTGGAATAGCATGAATGAATAATTGTGGTCTTTTTGCGTCCCGGCTGGTAGTGAGCTCTTCTCCCGGCTAGCGTTGCTCACAACCCCGGAGGGTGCCACAAGAGTGGGCTTGGCACAGCTCTGGTGCTGTCACTCTGCTCAAGCTAGTACCCACGGCGTGGGCTACGCAGCTGCAGTACCGCAACAAACCACGAGACTCGAGCAAAGAAGCAAGGAGGGACTCCTGTATGTCGTTCTGAAGAAAGCTTTATTCCCGAGGGAACAGGGAACCTCTCCGGAGGGGAACAGGGACAGAAGTCAAGTGAGGGAGGGTTGGGATACAGTTTATATATGGAGGGAGGCGGGGAGAGACAGCCTCTCCTACAACCAATGGGGTGCAACAGGTAGGGGTTACATCATGGGATGCAGCTAATAGGGACAAACCGGGGGAGGGGAGAAATCTCAACAGCGAATGGATACACATAACTATGAAGACTGACAGGGAACAATCTAGAAGAAACTGGGCGGGGTGACTTGACAGACAGGGGAGTTTACCACTTTATAAGGTCACAAAGGGGAAGGGACAGGGTGACGGACATTTAACTGATGGGCTGAGTGGCGGGAAAACTGGGAAAAACAACTTGGGACAAACCATTTTGAGGGGAAAATATAGGGGGAACTGGGAACATACTAACTCAACATAATTCAATAAAATGCACTACCACAAATAATTACTACAAACCTGGTCAAACTTGTATGTTTGCCATTTCAGCTGGTGTTCCTGGTTTCAGAATGGAGTAGGTGAAAGTGTAAGACTGTTGTAGGTCCTCTTCTTTTGCACCTATCTTTCTTTCTTCTTCCATGCTGCCATCCTAAGGTGCTTTAGTCTGCTCAGTTATGTACCTCATTGACCATTTTTTCATATCTAGTCATGATGGCAATTCTGTGACTCTTGGCATATCTCATTTTCTAATATGTAGTATGACATTTGATTGTGGACATATGGACTCTCTCTGTCAGCTGGCATCTGTTAAGCTAAGGATATAACAAAAGGGTGGAGAAGGTCTTGTCCTGTTACTGCAGAGCCCATATATTCAGTTGGTCATATTTATGCTCGGTAGGGTTCCAAAATCCAAAGCTGTGCTTTCAGTTATACTTTATCCTTGATCACAACTATGTGGACAGTGTGTTCTCTCCTTCCTCCTACTATATTATCCAGACTTCTGTGATTAATACATGCAACGTGTTCTAGTCTGTACCATCTTACCTTGTCTCAATGTTGAAATGACTGAGTGACTTTATTGGATTTTACAAGTGTGTAATACTGTTGTTCTATAGATACAATAAGATATAGATACAGAAAAATGTAAATGTAGGACATCTAACCCTGAGAATAACTATATTGACTAGATATAATTATCTGTTGCCACTTGAGAACTTTCAGGGCATCATATCTGGGCTCTTATCACCCTCTATAGAAGAGTATAGACCATTTTTAGGTCTTTTGTTCTATCTGAAGCAAAAAATTATATTACATCTGAAGATATATTAGATAATGTAGATAAATTACCTATATCTAGGTAACTTAACTGTGCTGTAGGTGTCAACATCTGAGTTAATGTCTAAATTTCCATAGTGATCAGTGTTTTTGTGAATATAGACCTCCAGAGATACCTGCATGAAGTTGGCAGATAGGAAACAGGACTAAAAGGAGTCTTGTGGTTTTCTGATGTAGCTGAAGACCCAGAAGAATATATCATGTCATTTTAAACATCTATCTTAGGCAACCAAATTGCTTCCTTAGTCTATTCAATCAATTCAGCTAGGAAGATTTGCATCATCCTAAAGAAAACATCTGGTGATCAATCACCTCAGCATTTCTCTATGGTTCCCTGACAGAACTGTGTGTCTCCTCACTGACTGTTATGGGAGCCCTTAGATTGTGACGTCATCTAACTTACCCCAACATACCAGAAAGGAAATGAGAGTTTACGTGCCAGAATCTTAAACAGAATCACAGCATGCATTACTGTCCTAGATACTGGAAACCAGGTTTTAAAACTAAATATGCAGTATTTTTATATTTGAGAATCTATTGTGGATTTGAACATCTGTGAGTTTAATGCTGTGACAGCAAATGTACTTTATCTATTTCAAGACAGAATTAATATTGAGTTGGGAATGGATGACCTCTACAGGGACAGATGCAAAAAGGTACTGGACATTTTCTCATAACAGTATCTAACTTGTGTTCCTTGTGATACAGTGCATAAAACCAGAACAAAACAAAACACTGAGCACATCTTCAGCTTTGTGCGACTAGAAATTTCACCAGGAACCAACTTAACACTGTTTATCCTGATACAAAGTTAATACCTTCCCACTTTATGAGCCTATGCTACATTGTGAACTATAAGGCTACTAACTGCTTCAACATCTTCCTAAATTTATGCACATGAGTAATCTTAGCCTAACTCCAACTGACTGCACTTATATGCAAAATCAGGCATGTCAGTTTTAGGTTCATTTCACCTAATTTCCCCATTCCAATATCTGTAGCAGCTCCAGAAGGGCCCCAAATCAGTAAACCAGCATGACCACAACTCCTCTCACCAGCTGGTGACCTGTATTAGTTGTCTACATTTGATCTACTTATGCTGCTGAATGAAGACTATCTAATAAATATAAAGAAACAATTTCAGTTTCTGTACTGAATCATTACATGCTCAATAATGCAACAATACTATTGTTTGATAATATTCTAAAATAAAAGTCAACATTTCTACGATAGCTAAAATATGTCATATCTCTGTAATAACTACAATATTTCATGCCAGTATCTACACAACTAAGTGTTGGTTTCACATAAATAAACTGTTTTAATGTAATTCACCTTGACATTTTTTCATAGGAGTGTTTGAACATACAAACCTGCATTCAAGGAAAGCAAATGAATACCTGGGTGACTTATTTCAGTGGAATGAAAACAGACTTTACCAATCACAGTATTTGACTGGGAGAGTCAAATACAGAAAGAGCTTGTGTATGGTGAGGGACCCAGAATAAGAATGTCACCACAGATTGTAAACTCCAAAAGAGTAAATCAGAACTAAAATAGAAGTAGCTGATTTTATCAAGCTCTTAATATAAAAATAAGATGCTGTGTAACTAAAATTTATTATTTCATGCTTCATGTTACTACTAAGACATACTCTGAAAGCAAAGGCATGCTAATTTACTATGCTACAATACAGTAAGGGGTGTTCTCATGGAGGAGCCTGAAATGGTTTCTTAGGAAGCAGTTACCATTCATGGAATGGTATAGAATAAAAAATAAGAAGACTTGAGAATCATAGAAAATATGCTATCAATAAATATGTATATATTAGTCCATTTCCACTATTCATATAATATATTTATGTGAAGAAACTAATAAAAGATACATGCCACTCCCCCCATAGACATTCTAATGACTTACAGGGCATTGTAGCAGGCAACATATTGCTAATCAAATAATTTCTGTAAATTAAAACAGTCAGTCAGTTGGTACTTGAGACCCTGCCTCTTAGAAAATAAATTCAGCAGCATCTTAATATAGCATAACAGAAAAATGATTGAATGAGACCTGTGGGGCATAAGTCTACTCAAGGTCCAATGGGATTATCGCTTCCTAGGTTGCTGGTGGGAAAAAAGGTGCAGAATATCTCAAGGCATCTCATGATTTAGTTTTGGAGACACCAATTTACCCACATTGCTGGGCAATGAACCAGAAAATATCTTAGAGCATCCTTCTGATTCAAATGCCAGAGTATGTTGTGCTTGGAATTGACAAAATTTCAACATAAAGGGCATTCTTAGAGCAACATAATATGGCACTTTAAACTGATTGATTATATTCTTTATCCTCCTCTGCTTTTCCCCGACAGACATAACAAAGTTTATGTTGGTACATTATTTCAAAGTGTGTGACTAATTGTAACAGAAAAAAGAAGCAAAAAAGAATATTTTTTTCACATCTTTCTATATATCATTTTGTTCCCACTGTATTAAATCTTGGTTTAGTTACAGACATCCATGAGAGACTTTCCAGAGATTTTGCTGAGTTTAGATAAGACTGGACATGATTAATGTCACTCTTCAGCTGGATACTCAGGGTAAGGGTATACTGTCTACATCAGATTCCACGCCCACACAAAGAATTTTCTTCCAGTCTTCTCTGCTGTCATCCAAGAAGATAAAGAACTACTTCTGTTAACTCCCTCCCTGATAGCTAATAAGATCTTTTGCTTGCCTAAGGAATTAAAAAATGCATCTCAAGGAGTGAAAACAGAACATAAGACCTGCATATCTAAGTGTTTCTACTGGATCTGATCTGGGCTGCATCTAACTCTATGTTCTGACAAACGAGCAGACAAGCACTGAACATGTCAAGGGAAGGTATAAAAAAGCAGCCCTTTTATAGGTAAAAATTGACAAAAATTATGAGTGATATCCTTGTATTCAAAAATACCATTGAATACCAAGGAAGTTGTTTTTTTAAAAACTCATTATTTTAAGTTCCTTTTTTTTTAGGACTTTATCTTGGTTACCACCTTCTGTGACCTCTGGCACATGGATCTCAGGTATTTAGTGCCATTTCTAATACCCTGGTATGCTGGAGAAAAACATTTGTGGCAGGGATCCACAAAAGGGGTGACTCTTCCCTTTTTTGTAAAAGTTCAGTTGATCTCCCCAGAAGTTTCTCCATTATTCATAGAAAATTTCATGTTATATATATGTCATATAATATTTTACATATTTCATACATATAAAAGTGCCACTATTCATGTTAAAATATTGCCTCTTTTTGTATCCTATTTCTTGGTCGCTCTGCTTCACCTTCTGGCCACAGCTGTGTGGAGGATGTTTACACTGTGCCTAAGAATAACTACATAAATGTTTCAATGAATGTATTATTGCTGTTGATCCCAGCAGTAAAGGTAAATGTTAAGATCACTACCTAAGGCAAACCTAGATACCTGTTTCACATATTTTCCAGGAATTCAAGTGACTATGTTAATGACTATGTTAATTACTTTTTCTAAGGTTATTACTTGATGTTTTTAAACCATAAGACTCAAAATGATTTCTTTAATAAGCTTGCTGCTGTTTTTGAATGTTACACAAAGCCCCAGAGAATAAGTAAGCATGTATAATTCAAAGAAAAATAAGTACATAATTCCTTTAGTATGAGGTAAAACTATCACAGTGAAGTGTGACATCCTTTGCATGAAAATTGGTCATGCAAGTTGGTCAATACACTAATAGCTTATTCAGTATATATTTCAAATGTAACCTGTTAGGTCAAAACAAGTAGTAGATATGCAATGCACTCTTTCCAGATTTTCCAGCAACTTTTCCAGTATAATGCAGAACCCAATGATACACATGATTCCAAAGTAAGCTGGATATCCCTCAAATAGAATTAGAGAATCCAGAGAAAATTTGCAATGACTTATGGCACTGAAAATATTCAATATCCATGAACTTTTACTTCTGTTGAATACAATTACAGACGGTGGAGATTTTGGCAAAGATGGACCTAGAACAACATAGTAAAAAAAACAAAATTATGCAGCTGTATGGTCTTGTATCACATTTGTGAGAAGGAGTTGTAGGAGGCCCAAGGAGGCCCAGGCTTCCTACCTCTGCTCAAGTGCTGTCTTGAATCCTAGTCCTTCTGTAAGTTGTGACATAGCCATGTGTGTGCCTAGACCTGTACCTTCGGATCTGTGGATTTGACTTCCCAATATAACCCCAGACCTGCCAGGAAATCCCTGGACTGGCTGTGCTCTGCTGCTCTGTGTGCTGTGTGGCTGCACCTGACCAGGCGGGCATTGCCTCTGCCACACTTGCTCTCAGGGGAGGGCTGTAAGCAGCAGCTTTCCCTTGCTGCTTCCTGACACAATACCAATGAAACAGGATTTTTTAGTTATGATTATTTTTATTTGGGAGATGAAGAAAATTAAATTTTGAAGACACACTGACTTCTTCAAGGTGAAAGAAAGCACCACAGCTAAAATAAGGCTTTAAAAGATTAAACGGAAGTCTGCAAACCATGCATTTATTACTAGTATTGTTTGCTGAAGACTTCAGGTAAATTTTGTCACAAGAAAAATAAAGTTGGCTGAGAAATCTCAACTGTGAGGTTCAAAAAGGACAATGGTAACAATGGATAACATGGATTGGAAAGAAAAGGTTTTGCTAAGTCTTTTGTGTTTGTCCTACTTGGCTGAAGCAAGCAGAAAGGCAATACAGAACATGAGAGAAAAACATGATTGTTGTTTTATCTTTTTTGTTGGGGGTTTGTTTTGGTATTGGTTTTTTTTTGGAATCTAGCCAGGAGAAAGGTAATTGTGCAATTAATTTTCATTTGTCTTATAAAGCTCTTTTGGTTTTATAGACTGCAAATAAAAGGTCATAAAGATATTTATGCTCTTGGTATTTGCATGCAATGGGGCTGGCAACGACTATGTTCCTGGACAATATTTTAGCTCATAAAGTTTGCAGTATGCTGAGCTGACCAGCCACTGTATGTAATAATCAGCTAGGATTGACCATGGCATTTGGATCTGGAATATGAATAGCCATGCAGGTGTTCAGAGTCTTTTTTGATTAATTCTCTAATTAAACCTAGAGACTGCTTCCCAGTTCTGAAAGTAGTTCAGGGTTTCAGTTTTGAATTATTTGATTCCTCTTAAGGTTTGGGCTTATTAATTTGCTTATTTATACTTATCTCACCATTTGCTGAGGAATACAGTGTGAAAACTGTGCGATAATTCTGGTCTTCACCTATTTAAAACACAAGTTTTTGTGTTGGATCCAAAGAGCTCTTTCTGGGACATAATGAGGTGAACAGAGAAAACAACCATTTGGTATGCAGCAACAGTTTGGCGCTTGTCGACTTTCCATTTGTCTGCCTCTTACCGAGGTTATGGGGAGGGATGTAGAGAGAATAAACTTGCAACATTCAAAAACTATGTTAATATTCAAGAGGGAAACCCTTTTATCACTAACGCCCAGGCTAATCAACTGTGAGGTGAAGTACTGAAAGTACTAGTTGTGATCTTTTAAAAGTTTTTTTCTTTACCTGTAAATTAGACTAAAGACTGGAAGAAAGAAGCATTTTTGGCTACCCATCTCACTTCCCTAATGGGCAAATTTCTGAATACACTGGATACAGAAGTTAAACTTCATGTACATATGTATTTGTTTCAAATCTCACAATAATCCTGATGCATAATTCTTCCTCGTTATTCCTGATGCATGCTTTTAAAAACACCTGTGTGGCAAAAAGAGATTAAGAGAAGGAATACAAACAAATTCCAAGACTTGTATCTATCTGGCTTGGTGCAAGATTAAATGAGGATGACAAGTGCCTTTATCCTACTTTTTTTCCTTTATTTAATTTGATAGAACAGTACCTGCAGCACCCTGCTGCACCTTAAACAGCCTCAGAGCAAACCACAGAAAATAGTCTGAATCCACTAAGCACCATATAGAATTCTCCTGGCTAATCCACTTGCCATGAGGAACACATTACTTGTTTTACCACATAATGTTATGTATATGGTCCCCAGGGCTCACCTGGGGCCAGTTCTGTTTCATACCTTTAACAATGATGTGCACAAAGTTATCAAGCGCACCCTTGGTAAGTTTGAAGAAAACACCAAGTTGGGTGGGAATGTTGATTTGCTGGAGGGTAGGAAGGCTCTGCAGAAGAATTTGGACAGGCCAATTGCATGAGGTTCAACAAGAAGTGCTGAGTCCTGCTCTTTGGTCACAACCACATGCAACATTACAGACTGAGGCAAAAGTGGCTGGAAAGCTGTGTGACAGAAAAGGATCTGTTTGGCAGGCAGCTGAACACGAGCCATCAGTGTGCCCAGGTGTACAAGAATGCGGTGTCCACACAAGAAGACCAATGCCATCATGGTCTCTATCAGCAATATGACCAGGGCAGCGATTGTCCCTCTGTGATAAGGATGTACCTTGACTCCTGTGTTTAGTTCTGGGCCCCTTACTACAAGCAAGATATTGAGGTGCTGGAGTGTGTCCACAGAAGGGTAATACAGCTGGGGAGAGGTCTGGAGGAGTGGAGGAGTGGCCAACGGAGCTGGGGTTGTTTAGCCTGGAGAAAAGCAGGTTGAGAGGAAACCTTATTGCACTCTACAACTACTTGAAAGGAGGTTGTGAAGTGGTATAGTTAAGGCAAGAGAAAACAGCCTCCAGATTTACCAGTGGAGGTCTAGATTGGATATTAGGAAAAATTTCTTCACTAAAAGGGTTGTCAAATATTGTCACAGGCTGCACAGGGAAGTGAATGAGTCACCATCCCCAGAGGTATTTAAAAGATGTGGCACTTGGGGACACAGTTTAGTGATGGACTTGGCAGTGCTGGGTTAATGGCTGGACTCTATGAACTTCAGGGACTTTTCTAACCTATTCTATGATTCTACCCTCAGGAATTTTATCCTGGAAATCTTATAAGATCTTCTTGCCTAGGTAGCTTTGGCACTGCTAAAATTAGCCCTTATGATAAAATAGTTGCACTATCAGGAGGTCAGTTTTTTTAAAAAGAGGTCTTTACAGTCCATTTTTAGTCTCATTGCTAACTCATGATATAACTCCTACAACTGTGCTTCTTTCAGAAGTCCCCATTTTGATTGCATTTGGTATATGAACCAAATGAAATGAAATACAAATGCTAAATGCTTCTGGTATGTGCAAGTTCAATTTTAATGAGATTTCAATGCTTCCAATCTTTAAGCATAATTCTGAAATAATCAGTGAATTCTTGATGCAAGACCTACCTGTGGGGTGGGCAAGGTAGGTCCTCCTTGGCCAAACCTGGCAGGTGGTAGAAAAGAGAGGATCTGCCCTGTCCACCCCCAGCCTGGGACTGATGGCCTCAGACTGGACTGAAATGGAATTCTGGGCCATGGACAAGTGTAGAGGGAGGCTCCAGCAGAGCTAAGAGATAAATCTTTCAAAAATCCTGTAAATTTTAAAATAATGTTAGATTTACTCCTACTTGTGACTTGTTTGTTTAGTGTTCCAGGTCACGTTGAAGAAGTGTGTTCAAGTTTTTTTAACTTACTTCTGTATATAATTGAATTAAGACAATAAATGCTTTGTTCCTTTGTCTTAATGGGTGATTTCTTTATTTGGTTTGATTTTTTTTCTTTTTTTTTTAACATGAGATGCACTGCAGTGAGATGAAAACTAACATCATAAATGTCACCATAGAAATGAAGTATAGATTACAATTCTAGGATATATTAGAAAATTGAATTATCCAGATTCTTTCTTGTAAGAGACAGGCAATATTTATATTTTCAGGCTTAACAGCAGAAAAAAAAAGAAATTATACTGTAGCTTAAATGAACACTGGACTTGGGCCTGTTAAAAATTTGGGGGAAAATATTAAAACTAAAGGAATTTTTTTTCCTAGCTAAATTGATATTAGAAAGTCAAACCCACCAGATTTAAGATTTTATCTTATGTAGAGAAAGAGACACGGGCAGAATAATTTATCAAGCTAAGGTTCAGATGGCTGTATAAAGTTGAAATCATAAATATATTTTGCTGACAAAAAGCAACCTTAATTTTGTTTCCCCACTTTGTTTCTAAAAAAGTAAAAATATGAACCTTCACACTTCACTCTAGACTGATGCTTGTCATTACACAGCAGTCTGTGCTAAAAAGCAATTGCAATAATAAATCATGAAATCTATCAACACTTGGTAGAGATAAAGCTAATGGATGCTGGACTGTTTCAGGAAATCTAAAAGAATATTGAATGAAACTTGGAAAGAAAACTTCTAAGAAAAGTAAGCTGCCACATTTTGTTCAAAGTATTAGGACATTATTTGATCTCAGAAGCACTAGATTTTTTAAATATTTGCTTTTTTTATGTCCAGTAAATTGTTAAAAACATATTAACTAACATATATTATCTGTAATGGTTCTAATTTTCCTCTGATCTTACTTCAAGGTCACATTAGGAGAAAAATCTTTCCTAAAGTACTGTTTCCATGGTATAGAGTAGTATAAGATGAGTATTAGAATTCATGCCAGTGTACAGTAAAATATCATGACACTTTACTTCCAAGAGGACATACAGTTCACATATACAATTTAATAATATATACATATACAATTTACAATGTTTTACAATTGCATAGGAACTGTGAAGGATGGTTGTTATACATGTTTACTGCTGTGAGCAAAAGTTAATGCACAGTATGTTCAAATGAAAACATATGGACCAAGGTTTCTTCTGGATAAAATTAGAACAAAGTATTTTATTCCATTTGACATGCAGCATAGCTCATTCCTGTTGTTCAAGGACAGTTCTGAGGAAGTTGTTACACTTTAGAACAGAAAATGCTTGAAAGACTTTGCAGGGCACTTTATTTATCTTACTTTGCTTTATATTAAAACCTCACTTTATATTAAAATTGCTGAAAATATGAGACATCCATAACTGAAAATTGAATTCCTGTATTAAGAAGAGATGTTTTTTCTTCATGACAGTTTGGATTTTTCTTGGAAATATAAACTGCTGCTTTGAATCTTCAGCCAGATGACCCATTAATTCCATAAAATTTAATACTATTTATTTTATTTTTGGTATCCTATTTTTTGGCAGATTGAAAATTCAGTTTGGAGGAGTTTGGAAGCCTATTTAAATGTGTGATAAAACTTAAGAGAAAGAAGATCACATTTTTCCTCTTATAGTTAAAGAAATAGTTTAGCATCAGACACTTTTGAAAGAAAATTGAAAGACTAAGATTTCTCAGATCAAATTAGTAAAACAAGTTTAAATAGCCCACCAGTCATGATGTACTTGCCATCACATTAGAGGGTCCCCAACAGAGAGTCTTACAAACTGTAGGATTCGGCCTGTATGTGAGTCAGCTACTACTGCCTTCCACACAACCACTGCCACAGGTGGTAAGGGTAGAGGTGATGGAGCACAGAGAAGATGTGCATGAGCAGTGCATGTTACAGAATAAGAATCTTGATCATCCTTTAGGGAAACATTAACATACAGAAGAGTGCATTTAGATCACTGTAAACTGGATTGGAGACAGACAATGCCAGAAACCTCACCCTGTAACATAATTAAAGAAAATATGCTTTGGATAAACTGGACATTTTAAATTACTGAAAGATGTTGTGTTATTATTATTTAAAATCAAGTATTACCGCTTCATTGTCATTTGTTATATTGTTAGTATTCTTCCTCAATTTTCCTGAAGGAGGAATTAAAAGACGAAGAATTAATTCCTCATCTAGAGGAATTTTAGGGTATTGGAGAAGGGAAAATGATTCTGAAAGAAAAAAGAACTGCTCAAAAAATCCACAAGGTCATTACTTGTGGAGTGCTCTAATGAAATAGCTAAAGAGATCAAGGACAAAAAGGTAACTAGGTGTTCCAGTTGCCAGATGTTCAGTAGTAAGGCTGGCTGGATGCAGCAGAATGAAAGAGCTGAACCATTCCACTGGCTGACAGAGCTACAAATAGAATGAAGTGTGTACAGTACCACATCTTTTCCTTTACTCTGGAAATGTCAGACAGTGCTAAGGTGTTGGCTAACAAAAGCACACTATATGGAGAACATGTGAATTCACAGTGTTGCAGTGGGGAAGAAGCAAGTGGAGATGCATGGGGAAGGGCAAAGCCCTTTCAGACCTTTCCTTAACCACCAGATCCAGACCTGCTTCATTGGCAAGTACTTGTGGGTCTTTTCAATTACTTAGGAGATTCAGATTTAATAAACATGCCTGTTGTGATAAATGTTTGTAGCGTTGGGGGAGCCTTTGTACCTTATTAGCCCAAAAGTGAACATACTGTGTGTTGGATTTGTATGATCAGGTTTTGGAAGAGAGGAGGCTACAGGGGGTGGCTTCTTTTAGAAACTTCCAGAAGCTTCCCCTATATTTCAGAGGGCCAACACCACCTGTCTTGAAGATAGACCCACCACTGGCCAAAAACAAACCTATGAGTGTTGGTAGTAGTATCTCTGTGATAATGTAGTTAGGAAGTGGGGGAAAGCCCCAGTCCCTCTGCCTTAGACCGTGAGCTGGACTGCCTGACTGTCGAGTCTTATTCCTGTTGCCGTGGGGGAAGGTCGAGTTCTGTGGCTCCTTGGGTGTCAACCAGCCTGTAAGCAGGCTGTGGGTCTGGGAGCCTTTGTGCTCCCTCAGCTAGCAGCCTACGTGGGGTGACCACCCCATTAGTGGAGAGTGGCCTGGAACTGGAGAGAAGGAGCCTCCATAGGCTTTGGGGACCAGGGCTACCCTGTAAGTCGGGGCCAGTGCACTGGAATCCCAGGCACTTCACAGTTTAGGGAAATCAATTTTTTTTTACACTATTTTATGCATTTTACACAAAAAGGTGCCTCCATATTTATTGGTTACAAATTAGATAATGATTTATTAATTAATACTCAAGCACATATTTTCTTGTTTTGTCTCTCATCTGTCATGCTAATTAGTCTGCATGAGCAGTTCTTCCTTTTGTGTCTGGGGTTCCTTCTGAATAGGTGGTGAATGAGTTGATGATCATTATCTCCCAGTGCTGATACTACCTTTCCCGAATTTTTTCTCAGTTTTTCTGACTTCAGTCCTGGTGGCTATCACCCAAAGAACCCATATTTTTTGGGATTGTCTTCCCTTTTCTTCATAATCAAAGATTAGCCAAGCATCCAGTGTTCACTAAGTACTTGCTTAGTCATAACTCTCTAGCTGTAGCTACCCATTTAGAATTATAAAGAAATTTAAAAGTTTGATTCTTAGAACTTCAGGTGATCAGACCTCGAGGGGGTCGATATCACTTACATATGATCAGTAATAAACCTATTTCCCCACATTCGGTCTTTTTTGCTGGTGATACAATTAGTGAATGATCTCTCCCTGTCTGTATCCTGACCCATGAGCCTTGTATTTTATCTCTGCTGTCCAGCTAGAGAGAGGCTTTGGTGGACATCTGAGTTCTAGCCAGGGTCAGCCCAGGACATCCTCTGTTGTTAGAAGAGTTGTAGTTTGTCATTCAGTTGTATAGAAACACTCTGTTAAATTGGGTTTTTAGTCTTTTTGCTACATAATCATTCTTTTTAAAAAATAGAGACTGAGAGAGAGAGAATTGGATAGTGAACTTCTGACAGTTTTTTACCATAATAAAGTAATGAGAAAATAGTTAATAAGATCTATATTATGAAAGAGGAAGTTAAACTGTATAATAAAGTATTAAACTGTAAACTGTAAATACTTGAACTGTATAATAAAGCCCCTTGCTTTCTTCACAGATGTCTATCCCAGAAAATTCCCAGGAACTCTGAAGCTACAGGTAGAGGAGGTTTTAATATATTGTGGATGCACCTAGCTGCTCACATGGCCTTGTGTCCAATGAATGGGTTGCTGCACAACATGCAACAGAAGCAACTTTTATGCTCATTAGAAGAATGAAAAGAGTAACACATTGAATGATTCTACTAATATTTTAAAAGTTTAACGGCAAACATGTGTTGAAATCAGTGTTCTATATTTCTCTATGGCACAAACTCCACATTGCAGATTTCTTGTATATAGGTGTACTGACAGCATTTGATAGTAATTGATTTTTTCTAAATTTGAAAAAACATCTTTGATGGGAAATAAAAAGTATTTTTCCTTCTATCACCTCAAGTTTCATAGCGTTGCAAGTTCCAACACTATTATGATTTTTTCAGAAGTGTTTATATTCTTTTAATTACAGGTTGCAAACTTCTAATTGATTTGTACTGATCAGCACTGATTAGCAGCATAGCAAAATACAACATACAACTCATAAAATTACCTTTTTTCCTACTACACTTGTAGATTAATTAAATGTCTAAAAGAAGAAAAGATGATGTAGTGTATGTCAACAAATTCAAGGGTTACTTCTCAAAATCTTTTGATTTAGTGGCCCATTATTAGGTTAATTATTTATTCTTTTGTATTAAATGATTATTAGAAAATGCATCTTGTTAATTTCATTAGCTATTTACAAACTGCTACATTCATTTGACATTACCACAGCATTCTATATTTTTCATGGGCATTTGTGAAACTTCTCTGTCTTTTCTCAAAAAATCAATCCTATTTCACCACATAGCTTTATGCAGACCTGTAGAAGCATCCTCCTAGAGAAGAATCACTTTTACCTCAGTTTTGTTCCAGTATGGAGATAATTAATTACAGACGACTGATATAAAAATCCTGGCTTTTTGTAAATGCACAAGTCGAAAATATAACTTTATGATGTAATTTACATTCAAATGAAATTTTTATGAATGGGAAAACAGCAGATAAAAAAATATTTTCAGGATTATTGGGGTTTTTTTCTTCTAATATAGGACTGCATCACCTGTAAGAGAAAGCTGTTTAAATGTTGAAGTCAGGAGAGACAGGGAATTTTGCAATCATGTGATATAAAACACTTCAACATTTAGAAAGGAACTTTGCAAGTTTCCTTCTCCTTGCAAAAATTACTTTGGACTGTAATGATTGGTCTCTGCTCACAATTAAGATACATTTATATCAAAGCTCTTTTAAAAATTAAATGTTTTACTCTTTCTGAATAAAAAGTTTTTACAAATCCTTACCTTTTCAACTCTAGACAGATAGAGCTTTTGATTATATTTTTAACTAGCATTCTAATATCCACACGATTTAAATATTATGATTTAAATATTAGAATTTCTTATGTAATCACACTTCTTCGTATTTTTTTTAAAAACTTTGCATGGTTTTATATTTCTAATTTCCTCTTACTCATCTTTGCAAGAGAGTATTCTGTGATGTAAGATGCCTGAGGATAGAAAGTATAATTTCAGAGAATTTAAAACCTGCTTCAAGCCTATTGCAAGTTTTGAGCCAAATGCAAATGAGATATTACATGGAAACCTGTCTTCCAATTAACCAGGTATTCAATTAAAAAGAGGGTTGCCAAGATATATGTGTGTTCTTGTGTATCTATGTATATATGTATCAACACATATATATTTTTCTGTATTTGAAAACCAGTAATTGACAATTAATAGGGCTGCTTTATAGTTTTGTAATACTAACGAGTTCAAAGCCAGAAAATATTTTAGGAGTGTCTAAGCCTTGTGAAAAAGCCAAATATTTTTCTGGTACTTTGGTTGCCCTAATGAACTGGAAGTTACTAAGGCTTATTTTAATCATTTGTGATCTGCAACTGCAGTTATTAACCAGAATAAAGTGTGCATAATGTGAGTTTCAAGGGATTGAGGCTGTCTGAAATGGAAAGGAAGTTTTGTTACTTAAGACTTTGGCTCAGTGATGTTTAAAATATATTTATCTCTGCACACAGATATTAAATGGCCCATGAATGAAGTTGGATTTTCATATGGAAGGTGGAGGAGAATCTTGCTGTGCTAGTCATGCACTCCACACTATCTTGTACTGCCTGAGGAGATAGGTGTCAGTTGCATACACATTCTTGAATATCCAGCTATAAATTGCTTAAATTCTCAAAAAGATAAACCTCAACATTTAAATGTCTAATGGCTCAAGACTTTTTAAAAGCCAGTTACGTGCTTAAAATACTTTCGCAAAGGGGCTATCATTCTTCAGACATTATTCTTTAACAGATCCCAAAAACAGCAGGTGGACTGGTAAATGGGAAAGCAGTTTCTATTTGCCAGGATGGCAACAAAACTCAGTTTTCTAAAGGAACTGTCACGTGTGGTCATATCACAGCAGTTCTAAGGGATTAAGGAGTCCAACACAGTATGTGTTAAAGAGCAATCTCCTCCAATACTTGCATCTCAGTTCTCAGGAAAACAAGTGAACAAAGTTTGACTCAAAGAGGCAGTTATAGAAGAGCTATAGAAGAAGCAAGATGGGTTTGACACTAATTACTTGACATTGTACTTGACATTACATCTGGAATACTGCATCCAGGTTTGGGCTCTACAATTGAAGAAAGACAACTACAAACTGGTGCCATTTCCGTGGAGGGCCCCAAGCTGCTTGGAAGATGGAGCACTCACCCAGAGAGTCTTCTTCAGCATGAAAAGAGGAAGCTTCAGGGATACATAACAGCAGTGTGCTAGTACACAGGTGGTTGTTACTAAGAAGAGAGGACCAGAAACCACAAGCCTACTGAAGCAGGAAAACAAGACACTGGTCATAAATTACAACAACAAAGGTACTAATGGGTATTAAAAAAAAAAAAAAAAAAAAAAAAAAAAAAAACACCA
>VXBC01002945.1:1003669-1027955 GCA_013399945.1 Ploceus nigricollis
GCCTTCCTCCGGGTGCCGGTTCCTGGGAGCAGCGGCGGCGTCGCGACCCCCGAGCCCCCACCCCTTAGCTGAAATCACCAATAAAGGGCATTCCGATTGGAGCACAAGGTCTCCTAGCCCATTCATTTATTTCACCTTCCAATATAATGACTGTGATTTTGTAATTGAAAATCTGTTTACACCTGTTATAAATAAGTAATGTAAAAGTTGGCTCTCACAATTAAGAAATAGATATTATATGTATGTTAAGATGGGTAGGGATGTTATTGTAATATGCCCCCCATAGTCCTCTTCCCCCTCCCCNAAGATAATTAAGCATTGTGACAGAGTACCCTGGGAAGTTGTTCTTAGAGTTTACAAAAACTCAAAAACTGATTAGAGAAAGTCCTACAGAGTCTGGTCTGAACTCAAGGTCGATTCTGCTTTGATCAGGTGGATGTACTGGAGTACTCCCATGTTGCCTTCTGTTATAAATGAGTTTACTGTTCTGTTCATGTTGTACCCCCCCCCCCTTTTTCNCTGTGATTTTGTAATTGAAAATCTGTTTACACCTGTTATAAATAAGTAATGTAAAAGTTGGCTCTCACAATTAAGAAATAGATATTATATGTATGTTAAGATGGGTAGGGATGTTATTGTAATATGCCCCCCATAGTCCTCTTCCCCCTCCCCTTGTAATAGCCTTAGTAGTCAGGGCACTTGCGGGGAGGGCAGGTTTGTTACTAAGAGGCACAGCATGGCAACACCTGACCTCAACCAAGTTGCAAGAAAGCAGTCTCCACCAATGGATGGCGATGAAGAGCTAATTGACAGACTTTGGGAAGGGCTAAGGTTACCTGATGCAACACCAAAAGGTATAAAAAGGGGAGCAGCCATTTTGTGAAAGAGCCACAAGGCTCGTAGCCACAGGAGGAGCTCCCAGCACTGTTATTTTTCCTTACGTAGTCCTTTGTTGTAATTTTTTGTTAAGGTTTAATAAGCCTTTAAAATCTTAAAAGTGAGCAGTCGTTTCTCACACACCTAACCTAGAGGTAAGCCAAGGAAATGGGTGACAGATTTTAAATGTCATTTATAAAATCAGCAGATTAAGTTCCATGTAAGTCATCACCTATTAATCCATGTCCACAACTTCTGCTAATGACATTCTGCACTGCTTCTGTCTGTGTTATCTTGGTTCATGCTTTGGAAAAAAGGAATCAAGATCTCCTAAGGCTAACAGGCATGCATTCCAAATAGATGTGTTCAGTAAACTGAGAGTGCTTGGCCACTTATAGCATCAAGTTAGGAGCAGGCAACATCATTTTAATACTGTTCATTTTTTATACACAGTAGTCCATATGGTGTCATACCTCAGTTATCCCGAATTAAGAAGGCAGAAGAGTTGAGTTTGTCTTTGCTTGCTTTCTGAAATTTTCTTTCTTGAGGGAAAAAGGAAAAAAATAGGGCACAAAAAGAGCCACTTATTTTTCTTCTGCCCCTACAGAATATGAGGATCTCATTCCTTTATTTGTGCAGAGATATGAGGGTGGAGAGAGAACTGAGACCTTTTCTCAGCTGGGGTAGTGATTTTGAGGACAGTGGGAATTAGCCAGTATTTTGAACAGAGATAATGTTTCAATATATAATTAAAATAAACTTTCAGCTACAGTAGAGCACAAACAGGAGTTTTTATTAATTTGTTTGCTTGTTTCTTGTGGGATGTTTTGTTGTGTGTGGTGTGTTGTTTTGGTTTTTTCAGTTTAGTTCTGTTCATTTGTTGGTTGCTTCTGTATTTAAAGCTCCTGGTTCTATTTTTGCTTTAATTTCAAGCTCATACAAAATTAGCATGCTGGGTATGTAGTTCTGCATCCAAACACTTTTTAATTTGGGCTAGAATTTAACTTTTTGAATGTAAAGACAAAAATAATTTCACCTAAGAACTGCACACATTTCAAACTTGTTCACACAACAGTGGTAGTGAAGAGCACAAGTGAAAATGGAGTTTGAGAGTTTGTAATTGCTAACAACTTAATGACTATTTTGCATTTCAGTGTCAAGTGTCAATGGCCCAGACTAGTTAAGCAATGAAATTGAGTGTAGATAACTAAAGTCTTTAACAAAAAGTCATGAACAGATGCTAAACTCTTCAGGCTGAATCATTACGAATGAATGACAATTTAAAGAGAAAAGAGTTCTGTCTTCCCCTTCTTAGCTGCTTTAGGTATTTTTGAGATAAAAATTTAAATTGTTTGGACACAGCTTCCCAAAATGTAAAAAAAACACCCCACAGTCAAAGAATCAGAAAATTCCTTGGATGAAACAAATTCTTAAAACTCAATCTTTTAGTTTTTAGCCCAAATATATCTCAGCAATTTCCCATCACTAATGCTCAGTCACTGAAATAAAGAAGACTGGCTAATGCAAGACCAAAACTACCCAGTTTAGAAAATACAGTGTAGGGAACAATGCATTACAGGAAATACAGTTATAGGAACTTTTTCCTGTTTCAAAGAATTACTTATGACTATGTGGTCCGATGCTACTGACATATTAACCAAAACTATTAACTCCTCAAATGTAAGGAACTTATCTTTAAGGAGCATGATAGGCCAAACAAAACTTGATGAATAATAAGGTGAATTCCAACACTGACACAAGGTCAGCAAATACCAGTTCTGTTATCCTGTGTGGTAAATGGTCAGAACTGTACAGAGTTGCTTTAAGGTGGTGAAAAATTGATGAGACTGGTTGAGAAAAACATGAGCTGTGTCTCTTCCTTATCTTGCACCTGGCTGGATTAGGGCCTAACAACTGACTGTTGTCTGGAGTGAAGTGGAGGTCTGGCAGCCTGGTGCTGTTTCAGTGAGGCACAGAATAGCACCTGACGTCTGCACCAGCTAATAGCTGCATTCACTTCACAGAAAAACAAGCCTTGTTATGAATCTGCTTCATTAAGGGGATAAGGATGAACTCAAAGACCCTCTGATGAACGCCTTTACTGCCACCTCAGTAGTGGAGGGCCAAAGTGTTTATTCTACCTTTTCTGTCAGCTATAAATTCTGACCCAAAGAAACCCATATCCTCATTAAGCTTCTTTATCATGTTCACTTGCAGATTCTTCAGGATGCAAATGAAGGAAAACATGGATGTGTAATGCATGTATGACAAAAGTGACCGAGCTCCACTTATAACATGTAATTGTTCCACTCCCTTGGGAGAGGCCAAAATTTAAAGCATGAAAGGGGAGTTTCAGGGTGGAAAAGGTGGGTGGGGAAAAACCTCTCTGGAGGGGGAAAACATCTCTGCCTGCTCAGTATGGGTCAATAGGCTGTGCCTTTCCTGAGAGAACACCTGTGTGAGCTTTGCACCTGCAAGGGATTGGAGCACACATTGGAATTCATTTATATGCCTATGGAGCTATTAGAATCTCTCTTGCTATACTTTCTGTTGTAACACACATTACTACTCTGTACTTAGTGTATTTATCACCAGCAATCCTGAACCTGCTTTCCTGTTGTTTCAATAAGCCGTGCTAGTCATGAATCTAGATCATGCAACGTCCTTGTTGAATGTGATCATATGTATAGTACAGGACTGGTAAACTGCACTGTTTGTGCATCTGTGCTCATGCAAGTTTTTCTTTTGAACTCAACCAGATTTACAGTGCTTAAATTGGCTATAATCAAAAATTAAGCTCAGCAGCACCCAGTTCCTTTGATCTCTGAGGATCAGCTGGTGTGCAAGGGGGTTTATTTTCTGCTAAATTCTTATACTGATAATGAAACACCCTGAAACTTTTAATCTTCCTTATCAGAAGCTGTTGAACACATTATTTGATAGAATTTACCAGCGTCCTTAAAAATGACAAAAGCTTTTCCAACCTTTCAAATTTCATACATCTTTTATATATGACAGTCTGAGAAGTGATAGCTGTTCTCATTTCATTCAGACACTAGGTGTGAATGTCATACTTTAAAAAGTTTTACCTTATCTTACCTAGGTTCTTATGTGACTACTCCTTGTTGAGTTTTAGTTTATTATCTGTTGTTCCTCATGATATTCCGATGACCAGATTGTGTAATATGTGTAATAACAGGATATTCCCCAATTTCTGTGTTTAACTTGAGCCTTTATTTGAGTGTACTGGTATGAAATGATGCATTCTCTGTTCATTTTTCATTAAGTAAACCAACCCTTATTCTTATGATTTCTTTTTAAAAATGTTTTTATGCTTTCACAACATTGCACACTGTTTCTTTAAAACTTACATTTTACGTTTGTATTTATTTTCATGTCCCATGGTTTTTTTTAAATTTTGCCATTGGGAGAAGAAAAATTCTCAAGGAAGTCTCATTCTTTTCAAATTAATCACCAAGTGCTATTTTCTGTCACAGTGCAGTGCAAACCAAAATAAAGAGCAGGAGAACATAGCTCCTTTTTTTATACTTCTGTGATGTTAGCAGTTGCTCTTTGAAGTGTTTTTCCTTGTTTGTAAATCTGTGACACTAATAAAGCATTGCACTACATATGACTGTACTGTGAGCTATGAATCCCACTGAAGCAGAGGGATAAAAGCCACAGGAGTAAATTTAAACAAGAACATATCTGAATATTTCCAGAAATTACTTAAAGTGTATTTGAGATAGAAACATGGTGACTCAGTTTATTCTTTAAAGTAAAGGCAGACTCCCAAGCATGTTCTGCTGTAAATTGTTGCCCAGAATTGTTGAAGCCAGACATGATGCTTCTTTTTTTGTCTTTTCTCACATTCAGGATGAAGAGAGGAAAAAATAGTAATGTTAGGTATTAAATGTTAATATTTGTGGTGATTTATTGGGAGGGGGAGCTTTCAGAAGAGATAGAATAGATGTGTACTTGTGAGTTGGCAAAAACACAAAGTGTCACAAGGAGACACTAGGCAATCATGTACCACTGATCTGGAATTTTTTTACAGTCTGACTCCAGGGTAATTTTGCACCCTCTGTTACCTTTACAGAGTCTAGCTATATACCAGTAGCTACTCTAAAATAAATGTGGTATTTTCTTTCTAGTTAGTTCAAAGATATTCTTTCCTTATTAGCATAAATTTGTAACTGTATTTTGAGTTTTCAACATACAACCCAAAGACCAATTTTGCTAGCTAGGTTTGCCCCTCTGTCAAATCTTGTTTCCAAGCATAAATAGAGGGTTTTTTTTAAACTAGGTCCCCACATTCTCTAGTTATAATTCAGCCTATTATAAAAGATATTTTTACTTATATGCTATTATACTTGTCATAAAATATCCATATATTTATACCAGCATACCTAAACAGTAATAAAGATGAAACTATAGTATAGACAATGTGTTAAAATTAGTTAGCTTATAGTATTTGTTTAAAAATGTTGTTTAACCATTGCTGAGAGGATTGCATTTCCATAATGTCTCAGACGCAACCTTATGTGAACACTGTATTCATATCCCAAACAGAAAAAATAATCTCCCAATGACAACACCTGCTTTGATGTCCCTGTTGTCCCACTTTGACCAGGAAACATTATATAAGATCAAACCAAAGAAACAGAAGACTATTCACAAGCAACAAAATAAATTCCATGTTATTAGCCAATTGATAAATAAAATGTGTGCAGATGTGTTTCTGTAGTAGTGTGTTCACATCATCAAGTTCTGCTGGAGAGGTGGGTTCTTTTTAGCTGCAAGTTCATTTTTCCTCCAGGAGTCACTGTCATATCCAGCACTGAGAAACTGAACATATAAGGAAATTGTAAAAAATGGATTTTTTTTTCTTGCAAAAGCTTCATACAACATACAGATTTTATGACATTTCAAATAAAAGCTGATACTTTTTTGAAAGTTGAAAATATTTTTGCAGCGGAAAGTATGTCCAAAGTAATAAAAATTTTAAATCGTTCAAGAACTGCATTTTTCATTACCGTGCAAATCATTGTAAAATTAAGACATCTTTTCATGAATTTTCATAAATTTTGCTGTTGATATTTAAATAGTACTTTAGCAGTTTTTGCAGCTGCTGCTCTGAAGTGCATAATAAGTCTCATAAGAGACAGAAGTGCCTTGGTGGTAACTGGGAGACTGAACATTTTTAAACTTATTTTTGTTTCTTTATTCATGGGGTGATTCCAGCATGCACAGTGTCTGATTCTCTGGTGTTTCTTACCTGCCTGTCAGAAATCAGTTTTCAACAGAGTTGACTTCAAATTTTCACTTTTGCAAACCACATAGACAGTGAAACCTCAGTTCACCGCCAAGACAATGCCAGGTTTTTTCAGGAACTGTTGCTCTAAAAAGGTGTATTGATTTCAGAGGTATTTAAGAGGCATAGAATATTAATCCTTGATCAAACCAGTAGCTTAAATTTAATTACTGTCTTCCTGCTGAAAACGTGTAACCTAAAAGTTAAATACCCAATTCTCCTCTTTTCTTTTTTTGTTAAATGTGCTCAATACTCTTGAACCCATCTTCTGCATGTCTGATCTATAAACAGATGAATATAAAATTGACTTAATAAATCACTAGTGACAGGTTCAAGAGAACCCTGCAGTTCTTATTAACTGAATGCTAAATTAATATGGTTAAACGTATAAAAGGAATTTGTTAATGAGGTTGCATTATTGCTATGAGCTGCTTGTAACCTTTGCCATTCTTTTTTAAGTTTTAATTCAAATGTACTACTGGCTGTGTCACATTAAAATCAAAACAATCAAACTGTAGTCAGTTTACCTTTTTTTGCTGGTGTTTGTCTGGTTTGTATATGCTTCTTTTTTTTTTAATTCAGGTGAAGCCAAACTTCAAAACTTTTGTGTATCTTTTGAGACACAGCAACTTCTGCTGCTGCAAACAGGCAGAATGGGATTTAGCCTCAGTTTTAATTATCTAAAGTTGGCATACCTTACAACGTAAAATGCCCAAGTTCCCATTTCACTAAATGGAGATGTAGACTCAACTCAGTCACACAGGTCCAGCCCCAATCTGGTGCAGGACCAGCACCCATAAAGGTACAGGTCTTTTGCTCATCCTGTATTTTTTCTCCCGTTCCATGCAAATGTCTCAGATATCGTGAGGGCATTTCACAAACCTTTAGATGCTAGCATTTAGGCAAAAATCTCAACCTAATGTAAAGAGAGTTTGAGCGCTGGGCAAGTGTGCAGGCAAGTGTGCAATCATCCTCACACAAACACCTTGATTTTATGTCATTCGTATGAACTGATTCTCCCTTCTTGAAGTCAAAGCTGTTTTGCCTTGGATTTCAGTTCCTAAAGTCCAGGATGTGTTTTATCATGAAGTCTGTCAACTGAGAAAAAGTTATAAAAATTAGACAAAATATTTTTGGGCCAAAATTTCTGTTCAAAGAAATAAGCAGTGGCAGGTAAAGATCATCCTGCCCAAAGGTCAATTTCTTTTCAAGATTTGTAGGATTTTTCATATTTCAAATGCTGGAGAAAAGAATCTGCATTTTTTTCAGGCATCATTTAAATCCTAATTGATCTTATTTCTCTTCTGCTTTTTTGAGTATGGGCAAGTAGGATAGGAGAGAGCAAGTAATTTCTTGATTAGAAAAATGACTCTACAAACAACACATTCATCAAACAGGGACCTGCACTTCCACCTCTACAGTGTTCCAATGATAGGACATCAAGTGGGAAAGTAAAATTTATCATGATTAATGTCCATGAAATCTTCTTAAAGGCAGAGATATTCTCATTGAACTTTCTTAGCAATGCATTAACTTTCTTTTCAAACTTCATTCCTTCTTCTTATTAACACACCATGCTCCTGGGTAGTTCCACGGAGGGTTCTTTGGCTAATGTTGAAAAGTGTTTCAGCATTGGACAGAATCTCTACAAGTGGCATTCACATTCTTCTGTATTATCTGCCTTGTATTTTCCTTTTTCTGACTAGAACTTCACTTTAAACAAGTCTCATACAGATATTTCTTTACTGATTTAAGTCATAACCAGCTATTTAACAAGGTATTGCAGTTATAGGATTAAACCATGTTTCACATATCCAGAAAGATGCCTCTTTTTCTAAACACTGAAAGTTGACATAAAAGCTTCTCATATGTAACCTCCCTATATTACAGGGGGAAAATAGGCTTTGAAAACTGAACAAGAAGTTTTTCAATAGAGGCAGTAATGAAGCATGTCTTTCTCTGACTGTCCATTTCATATCTGAATTGTGATGTTACATTGTCCTCTGTCAAATTTCTTATATTCTTCTATTACAGCATTTTAAGCTATCCTCTTCTGTATTCCTTTCTGGGATTCTGCCAGTTTTGTATGCAGTAATTTGGCCAGTTAATAAGAAGTGCTGATTGCCTGTCTGTCCTCTGCTATTGGCCTCTGTATAAACTCCACAAAACACTTCACCTCACAGCAGCTGATAAGTCAAACCAATGACTGTGACCCTGTACAGGCTCTGGGGAAATTCAATATTTTACAGACGTGCTTCTCTGACCAATCTTGTAAATGTTCAGTAGCTTTCCAAATTTTGAGGGGGAGAAAAGGAATGGAGCAAATGGATCTTTATATTCTGATACATAATAACACATTATGTAGGTACATACATTTTATTTTCTTTGAATTGAAGACCTAATCTTACAAAGTCAAATTTCAAAAAAACCAAAAAACTGCAGTAAAACATTTTAAAATCTTACTCTATATTGGACCAGCTCATAGCTCTGAGGAGATTTATTTTCCTTCCTTCACTTTTCTAGATGATCCATTTAGCTGCTCAGCATTCAGTTTTAGTTATGAATTCACTTACCTCTTTCAGATTACATAAAAATATGTAAGCATCCTAACCAAATATACGTAGAGTCCAGTATTCTTTTACAATGAATTTATATAGGTAATTTTTTTGATCTATGTAAAACTGATGTAAAATGCTAGAAATCAGAATCTTAGTACTAGAGACTAAATTTGTTCTTATTTTCACTCAATTAGATATCTCTTTTTCTTGACTCATCTATGTCTGTTCACATGTCTTGCAACATGCATGTATTTGTCTTTCAACAATTTGCATCAACC
The DNA here is from genome assembly GCA_013399945.1 of Ploceus nigricollis. Classification (NCBI taxonomy): domain Eukaryota; kingdom Metazoa; phylum Chordata; class Aves; order Passeriformes; family Ploceidae; genus Ploceus; species Ploceus nigricollis. Next base: position 1,012,696 of record VXBC01002945.1, read on the forward strand.
TATTGAAAATTTGAGAGCAGCAGGAGAACACATTAATATAGACTGAAACATCTTAGCTTTACATAGTACAACCTTCTTCTGAATAATTCGTTGAGTTAGGAAGCAGAGACAATGCCATGAGAGTCACATGACTAGCGACTCCATGTAAAACAGTAAATGGCTGAAGCAAACAGTTGGCAAGCACTCATATGCTAAAAGGCAGAAATGTTCAGTTGGGGTAGAGTTTTGCAGTTAGACTACTGCAAGCAAGCAATATGACAGAAAGCAACATTATGCCAATGGATGCAATGCTAATTAACTATATTTTGGAAGATTTTTCAAACCAAAGTGGTCATACTTTCAGCATTCATCAGGCTCTTGCACAGAAAACTCAGCTTTAATTTCTAGCTAACTGTTGGTGTTAGGTAAGATTTGAATCAATAAAAATTAACAACAAGATTATTTAGATAATCCTCAGTTCTGGAAAAGGTGAATTATTTTCACCAGCAATAATTATTTTCACTAGCAATGTACCTGCAAATTTACTTTTCTCACTAGTATCTGTTGCAGACATTTAACAGTTATTTGGGTTTCACACAATGAAATAGGGTAAGTAATTATTAAATAATTATTCAACCTACAGGAGATGACACTGCTGAAATATTCAGTCAGCACAGCATTAAAATGGGGGACAAATTTATTGTAAGCTTCAAATCTGTCATTTTGCTATGTGACTAAAGGATGCATAAATTGAAGACATAATAATAATAAAGGCTTTGATAAATGTGGTTTGGGGAAAGGGAAAATTATTCCCTTTAAGGGAAGTTTGTTTGCTCAGACAATATGTCAACTATTATGAACAAAAAGAAAGGTGGCAATTATCTATCTTAGCCTTTTATAAAGTTTCACATTACTCTCACATTTCAGAAATTAAATCAGCAGCAAAGTCACTAAAAGACTTTAGAGAGTTTCTAATACTCTTAGTTTGAGAAAGGAGCGGGAAAGCCAAGAACTTTTCCTAGATTACTGCCACCTCATCTCTAAAAAAATGAAAATTCTTTCTCCTACTTTCTCCTTTTACTGTGTCCTAAACATCAAAAATAACAAATTAAAACTTTTGCAAATTTCAACAAAACTGAATGGAGGAATAGAAAAGAGCAGAATGGGCAAAGGAAGATTTCATACCCTCTTCTGCGCAATAATCCATACAGAGGGTAAATTTTTCAGCAACAGGTAAACCTCCTATCTTCTTAGATATAACCCTGTGCCAGTCAATCACAAGCCACAGCAGCACTGGAAATCAAGTTTCCAAAGTGCTGCATTTTCTGGTTTATGCCTCTTACAAATCAAACTCCCTTCCCTTTCCTGAATTAGTAATTAAGTAGATTTTTGTCTGGATGTAGACACTGGCAGTAGACACATCCTGGCAGAAGTCTGTTTTTTGCATACTAAGTCAAATTTTTATTTCCTTAGTTTAACTTGACAGTCTTCTCTCACATGGACAATGGCCTTTTGATCCAATATGAGATTAAAATTTCACATTAAGGAGGTTCTCTGATGATTTCAAGTCTGTTGTATTGTGTTTTATCTTATTCTGAGTTCGTTCCAGTTTTGTAATGGTTTGCTCCTGTACACGCTTCTACAATGGTTCTACCCCAAGTTATCCTCTTCCTCCTTAAATGTCAATCCTCCTCCCTCTCCTCCCATCCTCCCTCCAAACTGCTGTGTCATTCCCCAGTCTCCTCCCTGGTGCCTTGTCCATCACTCGACTCCCCATCCCACTAATCGGGAAGCTTCCACAAAGGACGTCGAGTGATTGGGTGAGGGCCAGGGGTCCCTCCCTTAACCCTTCCTGATATGATGTATTATTACCTGTCTATCTCCTCGGTCTCCACTCCGCCAAGTTGCCCCGTTGGTCGTTGGGTGATCCCCTCCCCTGTCTCCTCCCCTCGTTATAACATGTTGCACAGCCCTTTTCAGGACTCTTGCCTGCTGGTTCCATTGAGGTGCGGAGCTCCTTGGAGCCCCAGAATAAACCTTGGACTTTGCCCCAGACAAGAGTCGGCCTCTCATTTCCTCCACGGAATTCACCAGCTTCTCCTCTAAATCAGGGTGAAAACGCTAGCCGCTCTCCAAACCCTCTGGGGATACAGGAGAGTGTCACCCACCGTTGACCGTGCCGAAGCTGGTCGGGTCAAGTCAGGCGGGCTTCGGGTGGGCACGCTGGCGAGTGTCTGAAATTTGAAACCCAGAAAGGGAAAAACAGTCATGAGCCTTTTCTCTTTTTCAGTTTTTCTAGAAGCTGCATGTATTTAAGTGCAGCATTTAGACTGCCCTTCAAAAAGTCCATATGCTGGTGTGTCTATGACATCTATTCTTACATAAATTACTCTTAGTGCTTTAAAATTAATTTCCCAAGCTTGAATTCATCCAAGTTCATCATTCAAGTGTTGGAGATTCTTATGTCTTTGTCTGCAATTCTGAGCACTCCCACTATCAGATCTCTTTTACTTGAATGAGAATCTCTACTCTGATTAAATCACCTTTAACCTTCTCTGCAGATGTGCTAAATTGATTGAATTATTTAAGCCTCAGATAATAAGACTTTTTCTGATTCCCAGAGCCCTTTAATGTCCATTCTTTGAACTATTGTCAGTATTTTCATATTTGTCTGGATGTAGACACTGGCAGTAGACACATCCTGGCAGAAGTCTGTTTTTTGCATACTAAGTCAAATTTTTATTTCCTTAGTTTAACTTGACAGTCTTCTCTCACATGGACAATGGCATTTTGCTCCAATATGAGATTAAAGTTTCACATTAAGGAGGTTCTCTGATGATTTCAAGTAGCTTTCTAAATAATTATGTTCAGAGGTAGTGTCCTCTTCTGTAGATACATATACAGTTACTTGTTTCCTTTGCTACTACCCATAATGAAGTGTGTTAAAATACGTTTTGGTAGGTTGTGACCATTTGGTTTCAGAGTGACTCAGGTAACTGATCACTTGTCCTCCTCATTTGTTGCAATTCCACACCTAAGTATGTCTAGCATATAGTTCATAACAGTCTAATATAGACACTTCATAAAAATTTCTGTGTGTGGAATCCCGGTCAAAACTTACTGATCCCTATACATTTAAAAATACTGGGTTTAACCAGCCTTTAAGGTGGTTTTAAGCTATTTATTATGTGCTATCTTTATTTTCTACAAGTTTTTAATCAAGATACAGTATGATTCAATGAAAAAGATCACTTTATTAAGGCAGAAATGTCTCAGACTGAGCTGCATTCCTTATAATAAATACATAACTAACACAGGCAGTGCTATGAAACTGAATCCAATGTAATTTGTTGCATGTCTGATCTACTTTTAGTTACCAGTATGAATGCGTACTTCATGTCATATTTCTGTGATCTCTTTGTTGATAAAAGGATAACTTAATCCAGCTGAATTTAACAGGGAAAGAAGGTTACTGGTTTTATTGGAAAGAATTTCTCTGATAAATTTATTTGTCCAGGTAGTCAAACTTGAAGTTATAGTGAATCTGGTCCAGTGCCATTATCACACAGGCTTGGGAAGAAAAGGCCAATAGCAGCATATCTTTTACAGGCGAAAGCATGCTAGAGGAACAGGCAGGGCAGCTTGGTAGTTCAGGAAGTGTATAAATTGGTAACTGCATGGTAACTCAAGAGCTCTTGAGGGACTGTAAGCATAAATGCCTCCTGGAGCTTTAGGTGCCAAACTATTTGTGACTAGATGCTAAAAAATAGCCCACATCACGTCAAAATAAGATCAGCCTACTCTTCATAAAGTAGTGTTACACACACAAACAAGCAAATATCCAAACACCCAAAACCTGCTGGAGAGTTTTTGAGCAAAACAATGCACATAATACATGTAGATACTGTGGTCACCCCAGGTTTTCTCATGGACTGAGCCTTGTTTAGTGACTGAGCTAGAGGCATAAGGATCAAATATGTAGGTTCCAGTTACTTGTTTTCTGTCTATTCAGGATGTGACTTTCAAGTATTATATAGCAGATAATGAAAAGGCAGAAGGATTTAACTCACTTGAGTAATCCTATTTCCTAACATTCATTATCAGTAACTTCACAGCTGCTATATGGCTTACTTATTAAAATAAAAATTAGGGGGACAAATCTGTCGATGTCAGATTTATTCTGAGTGGCAAGACTTACCACCTGACATATCAAGGTAATTAGAGGGGGCCTTTAACAGCAGGTTAGAACTCAAATATTATACAGAGTTTATTGCTTGTCATGCTGAAATGAGTCTTGGCCAGCGCAAGGAATTTTTTCAGTAATGTTCTGCACCGATATTATGCAGAGATGTTTGAATAGTTTCTCTCTTTGGAGTCCGCTTTTTTTCTCCAGATAATTATCTTCCTTTATTCTGTCTGTTCCTGAAATGCCAGTTCAGTAATTGATCCTTAACTAAGAATAAACAGATGAATGATTAGACAGAACCAGGCTTTTTTTCAGGGGAAGCATGTAGGTGAGGACAAATTTCTGAATAGGGATGATATCAAGCATATACTTATATATTTTACTGATTTGGAAGTAGCATCATCAGTTAAGTTTTTTTTTCTTTCATTATTCTGTTGCTCCTTTTTCTGAGAAAAAATGGCTTTAAAAAAATATTCACTCTGTAGACCTATCTAGTTGTCCTTCTGGAAAGAAGAAGAAAGAAATCTGAATTGATTCAGCATAAGCTTCTTTGCTGTGTATTACTCACTCTTCTGAGAGTGACGTTCCAAAGAATATAGGTCTTCAAGGTCCTTCAATCTTATACAGACATGGTAACAAAATATGGGTGGTATGAACCAAGTACTTGCAGGAAGAACAATCTCCAGTCATTTTAGAGGTGGTATCTTGTCCAAACACAGTCCTATGCATGGCTTTGTGGAAAGGCTATTCTATCTGTTTATATTCAACTATGTCACTTACTGATGTTTACAAAATAAAGTGTATAGATGAAAAGAAGAACATCTTTTTTACTTAAGTAATCAAAAAACTGCATGATAATGATTTCATGCTGATTTCCTTTCTCCGGGATAGCAGAACATTTGTCACTAGCAGGATTGAGACAGGTTTTTATAAAAAAATACAAAATTTAGAATTTAATAGTCTTTTTTCAGTAAGCATCTAATTCCTACTGCAAAAGAAAAGAGAATTATAAACCAGCAAAATCGTTTGTTGCTTTCCTGGAGGGAACAGTATAATAGAGTGGACTGGGTATGGTAATAGAATTTTCCCCAATATATAACTCCGGCATGTCCCCTGTGGTTCTATAAAAACATTCTAAAGAATATTTCAGTAAACAAAGTAAGAGAGTGATAATGAAAACTGAATTAGCAATCATTTGGACAGCCAGCTGTTTTGGGTTAATGTGCATGCCAGTTTTTGGAGATATTCCTTCTGGTTTATTTGAACATACTTAGTTTGCCATCCTGTCAGATGTTTGCAGTCTAGGATACAACAAAAACCAGCAGAATGCTGTGAGTGTTTTTGGGCTGCGGTTCAGCATCCTCACAGCTGACCCACAGCATGCAATATCTGATAATGACTGATTTGTCTTAAACGTGTTCACTAAAAGGAAGGAATTTATCTCTTATTAGCCTCTTCATTGACACTGCTGTTTGGCAGAAAGAAATTTAGCATTTTGAATTAGCAAGGTTTGGGGTAGTGAACTGTTTGGGAGTAATGCTTTTTTGGTATAAGTCTTGTGATCAGGTTAACTCGGGCTTGTTTTCAAATAGCATAAATAAAAGTTACATGGAAATATATCTTAACATGACATTTTTTTCTGATCCAAACAGAAATGTGTACCATCTGTCACAGCAGAGAAAAAAGCCTGATGTTGAAGAGGCATTGTGGTTTTTTTAACTGTAAATGTTCAGGACTTTTAAGGCTTCATTTAGTACTTTCCATGTAGGAAAGTGCTTTTAACTCAAAGACAGAAACAGTGATATAGTTCCTTACATTAAGTAAGGGATACAAAAATAAAAATTTGAGTGACAGGCCAAAGAAGGACAAAATTTCACTAATAATTTCTCTTTCCACTCTACACAGTATGTCAGACACCTACATGTGATCTCACGAAGTAGACATATAAAAATAAACATGTTAATAAATGCATCTTTTATGTACATTTAGACTCATGAACATTAAGGATCAGGTTGGTTGCAAAATAGTGAAGTTGGATAGGTTCAAGTTCAGCAATATCCTTTATTATTAGTAGCAGAGGAGTTGAGTTTTCGAATACAATGCAAGTATATTCCAGAGCTGAACTACGTAACTGCCAATGAAGAAATATGGACTTAAAAGATCTGTGTTGAAACTTGTGCTCTGTGTTGTCCTGGTTAAGATGTCCAGCTCCTAGAGTTGCCACACACTTTATGTATATTCATGTTCTCTCTACGAAGATAAAAATTGGACTCTTCTTTTTGAACTTAGTGATATTCATTAAAAGAGCTCCTTCTTACGCCATGATGAGCTGTGGTTTAGAGATAATATTTGGTCCTGCAAAAGAAACAGAGCATTTTTCTATAGCAACAGAGAGAATATTACACAAAATGGTCCACTATGCACCAACACAGGAGAACATAGTATAAACTGCAATATGAGGAATACCTCTGCACCTTAATTAATCAATACATCAAAAGAGATGATGGATGGGAAGTATCATCAATTCAACATCTCTAATGTCTTTCCGGTATAATTTTTTTTTTAATTTAAGTAAGGCATTTAGTAACCATAATAATTTAACCATAATTTAAGCAACCCTACAGTTTTAAACTTATACATTAGAGCAGAGATTTAACAATGACAGAGGAGGATAAAAGGTGAACAAAAAGATATTGAAAACATGTTCATAATTAGGAAGGATAGACTGACTTCAGGAAAAAGCAAAATCCAACACAAAATAACCCAAATAATTAGAGTGTTATTTTCTGTGAGAAAGGGAAACTTGGAAATAATTCTTGTCAGTAACATTTAAATTTATATTAAATTAAGCTTTAATATTTACTGTAAAATTTCAAGTACAACAATAAAATCCACAATGCAATATTAACTTCTGTAAGTTGTTGCATTATTTTCCAGAAGAAAAGGCAATGATTCCTTTTACAATTGTGACTGGCACAATGAAGCTATTTGTGGGCTTCTCATTAATAGAGCAATAGAGTGTATAAAATTTACTCCCTTGAATTACCAAATACTGGTACCTCTGCCAGCAAACAGACTTCACATAGGTACTGATCCAGTGATCCATGTTGAGCAGTGAGTGCAATGAACTGCCTTTCTGGGCCATGGCCATGAAATAGGGTGTGTTGACATGTGACATTTCAAGGGATAAATTTGCCCTTCCTGTTAATCCATACCCACCTGTTAGCTCACTCACTATCTACAGCAAATGGAAGACACAGCTGACAAACCCACTTTGGAATCTTGTTTCTGACAAGGAGCACATCTTTCACCAGGCTCTTTATTGGCCACTTTGAAATTCTTAGGATGATCCCTAGCATTGCTTTGAATCAGGCCAAATCACATGATTTCTGAGTAGTTCCTCAGCACCAATCAGGAATTACCACTGATCAGGCTATTTCGCACATGACTGCTCTCTCCTATAGCTTGTCAAATGTTAATGATATAAACACAGGCCATGTGCTGCTACTTGTTCCAGTGTCAAAGACTGTCAAAGGTTCAGGGCTGTTTGGGATCACTAATGTATCTCAAACCAAGGTGCATATGGCCTGATATCAAGTAAGAATTTAGTCATTTCTACTTGAGTCTGATGCTGCTTTCCTATATACTGTTTTATGTGGCTTTTAGTGAAGTCAGTAGGGACTGACGAGCAAGCAGAGATCTGTCTAACCTGAGACAGGAATATCTTTAGGCAAGAAGTGAAATAGAGAAGAAAAATCTTCCATAACCCCATTTATTGGGCATCATGGAGGCCCAAAACTGGTGAATTCCCAAACTGTCAGACAGACACTGATATTTTACTTCCCAGTGGCTAGCCTTATTACACTCCATTTCTGTAGGGGATTATTTCATTCCACATGGTTGCCTGGAGCACACACTCTCACTCATATGCTCTTGCAGAGTGAAAATGGTAGCCAGATGAAAGGAGAAGCTCCTGGGGCCCTTGCCACCTGCCACCCTATCCCAAATTTAGCCTCTTTTTTCAGCTGTAATAATTAATCAGCCAGGGACATTTAAGTGCCTTTTCATCACAAAGGTGCTTATATCTACCTTATATTACTGAGTAATTCTATACTCAGAAGCAAATAAATAAAAAATTTCTGTGATATGTTATACTGCTATCCAAGGGATTTGGTTCAGAACAGATTTCACAATACAGTAATGCTCATGTGGATTTTAAATCTGAGTGTTTTGGAGACTACGGGATGCTGCATCTTACTGTAGACTAAGGATATAAGCATCATATAATCAAAAATAGTCTGGCCATTAATCTTATAATTTTAAGGTGTTTTACTCAAGTATTTCAGAGAAACAAGCAACAGAAATTAATATTTTAGAATCCCAGAGTTAGGGCAAGAGTGCCCCTTGCAGGCGGGTGAGCCGGGAGCTTGGAAGGATGTGGGTGCAGGTGTGGGTCTCTAGGGGAGGCTGATTAGGATCACTGGGGCCTCTTGTTCTTAGGGCTTTGCATCTCATACCTTAATGTATACAGGGAATTTCTCTCACATATATAAATCTGAAGAGGACACTTTCACCTCCAGTATACTGGAGTAAGACTTGATTGTTTATGGACAAACTTTCAGTGCTTTTGACATCTAAGGAAAAATTGAAGTAAATTGAAAATAGGTCTCACAAATGCACCTCCAGGGCTTAAGAACAAATTTCTGCTTTCTTATGTAACAGAACACACCAGTTATGGTACACACTGCTAAATCTCTTTACTTCCGATAGATGTGTTATAGTTGCCTCTCCTCCATCCACCACAAGCCACCGTGTATATGATGGTGGGATTCAGTCAGTGTAGATACAACTACTTGAAAATAGGTTTCCAATTTGGGCAATCCACAAGGCTCTCCTTATATGAGGACTGATCATAGAACCAAAAAATAGTTTGTGTTGGAAGGGACCTTTAAAAGTCATCTTGTTCAACTCTCCCTGCAATAAATAAGCAGGAGCATCTTCAACTGGATCAGGTTGCTGAAAGTTCTGGCCATCCTTGAAAATTTCCATGGATGGAGCATGAATTTTTTTTATAAAGAGTGAGACTTTCCATGTAAGCTTATTCTAAGGGAGATGTTTGGAAGAAACACAAAAATGCAGTCTAATTCTGCCTTGCCTCACTTTTGCAGCCACTCAAGGAACACACTAACTAGCTTTTTAGATCACTAAAGTTATCTCCCAAACACCCTTTGTCAGTATGGAGAATGCTCTCTCAGATTGCTCAGTAAATGTTACCGCTTGTCAACAGTTTATTACCTGAGGGAGAATCTTTCCCCTCAAACATTGTATTATACTTTTAACATGTCTCAATCTCCATGAGTGTTTCAAAAGACTTATACTTTTCTTTTACTTTGGACTAGTCACTTTTTAAATATTTTTTTCCACCATAAATTCATACTGGAAAGAATAAAAAAAGTTTCTAATCATTTTAGTAGTGAGGATGTATCAGTAATAGAATAATTACATGGGATGGTTGTATTTGATGGGAAATAACTGGATTGACAAACCAAGAGGGCCTGGATCACTTCTAATTTTATGAACACATAGTGTTAGGAGAGGTATTTATACTGACTATATTTATTATACTTACCACTAGGTACAGCATGTCTTAGCCTAGGTTTATTGTCTTACAGAGGTAACGGAATAAAGTATCTCCCAAAGTAACCTAATTTATGACCTCAGAATACTCCTTTGCAACAGAATTCCCTTTTTAAATACAAATATAAGCAAATCAGTCCACAGTTACTCTACAATGTAAAAGCTCACAATTAGGTGGTGTGGAATCCTCACTAAAAAATAATAATTCACTACTTTTCACAGAGACTGATACAAAAACAAGATGCTGATAGAAGCATCATAGTTCCTGTGAGATGATAGAGCAAACACATTTTTAAATTGACTGAGATGTCCTGTGAGAATCAGGTTCATGATATGCTGGTCTGGAGGAAACTAACTTAACTACTTCTTTGAAGTTTAAGGAGTTTTAACTTCTTCCTTTTTTTCCTGATTTTCTATCCTGGCCTTCTCCCAGTAAACAATTTTAATATGCTATTAGACTGATGATCAAGTCAGATTTACTCATAGGCTTCTTAATCCTATTTAATCCCATGGAATTGTTTTCATATAATAAAGAAAAACCAGTGTTTTTCCAAACATGTTCTGGCTTTAGATGCAGATGTGATTTGCCCTGTAGTGAAGATATGATAAAGAAGTGACATTTTCTGCCATTGTATTTAAGAACCTACTACGTAGTTTAACTTTTGTATTCTGTTTTTATTATTTGGACTAATATTTTGTTAGCTTGCTTACAAATTTTTGCTTCTACAGAGAGGTTAGTAGGGCTGCAGTGTCATTTCCTTAATTATAGCACTGGATTTTTTCATCGGATAGTTTATGAAATCATTATCAGGCCAATGAACTCATTGTTCAAAGCAAACAGGATTAAAGTTCTACTGTACTTCAACAATAAAACCCTTCCTAAACCTCCCTTCAGAACTCAGTTTTGCCTGTCTTCACCAGGATTTTGCAAATTAAATTCTGATCTGACCTTGCATAAGACCAACATTTCCTCTATGAAAGTTTCAACAAATCCATCTCAACATTTCAGCTCTGACCTTCTCTCTCAGTGGAAAAAAGAACATTTCAAAAAATGTTAAGCAAATACCATGTGAAAATATGGGTGGTTTTTTAGCTTCAAATCAGGCAGAAAGTTGGAGCTTTGACTTTATGGGATGACTTTCTCTAGGACAGATAATGAAGCTCAGATAAGGCTCTCCAGCTGCATGAAATACAAAGGTAAGAATTTTAAACTTTTTTTTTCTTTTTCGCTTGACAACATTCCTGTAAAACTGAAAAAACCTCGTTCACTCTCTATCCATGCTCAAAAGCACTGTTGTCAGGATATTATTACAGGTACTAAACCACATCATTGTAATCAAGATGACTGTACTCTTCGAACAGAAAAGACCAATGGACATGACAATGTTGGAAAAAATATCCTGCCAAAGGAAATGTGCCAAATGCCACTGATTGTCAGCATACTGGCAGAGACTACTGTCGCCGTGCCCACTCCGATTGACCACTTGGAGATGTCCCGGCTTGCTCCGGCACGGCAAATGGCGAGGGACACTCTCCCATTCCCCAGAGGGTCAGGAGGGCGGCTAAGGGTCGAGTTCCCTTCGCTGGAGAGACTCTCGGCGATGGTAGCAGAAGAAGAGAGCTGACTCTTGTTGGGGTTCACAGTCCGAGTTTATTGGAGTGCTCCAAGGAGCTCCTCAACCCAGGAGAAAACAGCCAACAAAGAGCAGAGAACTGGGTCATACAGCAGTATTTAACCGGGGGAGGGAACGGGGGAGCGACTTGCCCATTCACCAGTGGGAGAGTTAAGGGGAGTGGTGAAAGGGGAAACAGACAGGGACAGGCACCAATGGGAAGGTTAAGGGGAGGGAAACCCGGCACCCTAACCTATCACATGATGCTCCTGATGGAAAGTTCTAGGTTGGTGGGCGGGTTTGCCGAATGACAGGCAGGGCCCTGGGTGGGGCCAGGAGAATGACTCAGCAGTGTTAGGGGAATGGGGGCGGAGGAGGGACAGGATTGACATTAAAAAGAGGAGAAGGCAAGGGATGGCAGAACATTTGAACAGGGGTACAGGATCAAACTGTCCAATGGCTCAAAGGAATCTGAATGACCTAAACAGCACAATACAACAGACTACTATATCTAGAGGATCAGAATCTATTTTACCTGTGATGTCACTCCTCTTTCACTTCGGCATGAGCTAAGAGACTTTTTTGTTACTGAACAAACAGTCCAAGTTCACTGTAATTGCAAAGAAAATGAGAGTGTCTGTGCTTGGGAGGAGAGTTAAAACTATTGCAGCTTTTCATGCCAAAAAAAAATATCCCTCTGTGAATTCAGTGTTGCTGGCAAAACCCCAGTCTGCAATAGGATTTTTTACTCACTTAACATATTCTTCTGGTGTGAAGGAATAGTTTCCAACTAAATATCTTACGGAAAGCCGCTTGCTGATTTTGTTAAGCACACTTACTGAAAATTAGTTCTAATTGCCAAAAATACTTCTTTTCCAAATGTTTCTACCTTGATTCTAGCTAGCAGGAAAGACATACACTGATGGGTAGAGGAGGTATGAATCAAACCATGAGGTGAGTTACAATGTCTTATATTGCTTCTGAAATGAGTAGATCCTCACAGGTGTCAAATAAAATTAAAAATACAGTTATGTATAAATAATCTGTTAATGAAATTTCTGTTTCTGTTAATTTCTATCAGAATGGAATGTAATGATGAGGTAAAAACTAATTACATGATACATGTAGTCTTGCACTTCTGATTGCACCTCAAATTATTGTATTAGTAATGTACAGAATACATGCTTTAAAACTAGTTTTTCAAAAGCAGAACTTACCTGAACTGTCATGCTTGAGTTCCAATGCTTCTGAGAGTTATTGGAAAGTGTAATCCCTCATAACTATATTCTGTAGTCTTCTGCTGGAACTATTTTCTTTTCATAAGTGCATGACATTTTTCTCAGATTTTATAATATCTTTATAACTACTAGAAGAGAACAGAGTAGCTGAGATTACAGTGCCTCTGACAACTTAAGTTCTCCTCCCCAGAAAAGCTTTATACCTGTTAAAATCATGTTACACTTAAGTAACAAGGAAAAAAAAAAAGAAAANAGGTGTGTATGAATACATATATATATTTATACAAAGATTTTATTTGTATTGAACTTCATTTTGTGATGCTTTGCATACCATTGTTAAAAGTTTGCTTTTTAATCAGCACTGTCAATACTAAAATAACTATTTTAAGTAGCACAGAGATGAATGGCAGATTTTCCGTGGCTAGACCTTGTATTAGTTAGCATTGTGGATAAAAGCTGATGGTTGCTGGACTTTTGATTTTATTTTGAGACATAATTGTCATGTTTCAAGAAAATTAAAATTAAAGAAAAAGAATGGTTAAAGATCTCGAGCTAAATTAAGCTTTATTAAGATGTTTAAACTAAAATGTATATACAGAAGAACGCAGTCCTGAAAGTAGTTGTGTGAAATCTCTTCCAGTGACTGCACTCAAATTGTATGTCAGAATTACTGGATTAGAACTCTGTAGGTCAAGAAATCCTCTATTTGTTTGTTTGTTTGCTTGGTTGTTGTTGACAGTTTGAATTTGCATAAATATTTGAATCCAAAACATTTGGGTAAACTACCGAATACCTTTAACTTCCCAATTCTTTCTAAACATCTTTGTTGATCCCCTGACAAGCTACATTAATGAAGTTTGAATATATGCCTGGCTACTCTTATCAGTGATTTTGATGAATAATATGGCTACAAGCAATTAAAATTTTTCATATAAATAGGAGTTGGCTTAGAATTTGAACTTTCAAATGACTACCAACCAAGTTAAGAAGAAAATTTCTTCTTTAGTAAAACAGTATGGTTATACAGGTATGTGAAGTTGTGTAAAAAGAACTTAAAACAGGGAGTCAAATGACAGATTTTCCAATTATTATCTTTCCTCTTCAGAGGTGTCTGCTGGAAAGGGAAGGTGATGATGCTCACAGACGATACTGCCAGTGACCTAAGGAAGGAGAAAAAGCAACAGAAATAAATTCTTGTAGAAAACCAGCCTGACATGAGAGTCTTTATTCAGAGAGCACATACAGACTTCTTGTATNAGAAAAACCATTCTCTGTTTTCACTCTGCTATCTTTCTTTCAGTGTTTTGAATACCTGGTAACACTTCAGCAGGTGGAAGATCAATGGAAACATACACTTTGATTGTGACTGGCTTAGGATCCAGCCCTTTGTACATGATCAGTTTTATTACCCTATTAGTCTACTCCTCCTCTTTGAAAAGGATGGCATCCCAAACATAGATTTGGTTTAAAGAAATAAAAACAATGATAAAATTTGAAAACTCAGTAAGTACAATATTTTTTGTAATTTCAGTTTTCCCCTCTTTTATACTTCACATTAAGGAGATCAATTTTATAATGGATCTCAAGTGTTAGCTAAAGTNTTGTTGACAGTTTGAATTTGCATAAATATTTGAATCCAAAACATTTGGGTAAACTACCGAATACCTTTAACTTCCCAATTCTTTCTAAACATCTTTGTTGATCCCCTGACAAGCTACATTAATGAAGTTTGAATATATGCCTGGCTACTCTTATCAGTGATTTTGATGAATAATATGGCTACAAGCAATTAAAATTTTTCATATAAATAGGAGTTGGCTTAGAATTTGAACTTTCAAATGACTACCAACCAAGTTAAGAAGAAAATTTCTTCTTTAGTAAAACAGTATGGTTATACAGGTATGTGAAGTTGTGTAAAAAGAACTTAAAACAGGGAGTCAAATGACAGATTTTCCAATTATTATCTTTCCTCTTCAGAGGTGTCTGCTGGAAAGGGAAGGTGATGATGCTCACAGACGATACTGCCAGTGACCTAAGGAAGGAGAAAAAGCAACAGAAATAAATTCTTGTAGAAAACCAGCCTGACATGAGAGTCTTTATTCAGAGAGCACATACAGACTTCTTGTATTTTTAGTATCATCTGGCAGAGGTTAGCAAAGTAAAGATTCAGGAAGTAAAGATGAAGGTATGCTGGTTTGGGCTGAGGTAAATTTTTTTCCCCAGTGGCTTGTCTGGGGCTGTGTTTTAGATTTGTGCTGAACACAAGACTGATAATAAAGAGATGGGTTTTTCATTGCTGAGAAGAGCTTACACAGAGCCAAGGCCTTTCCTGCTTTTCATACTGCCACACTGGGGAAGAGACGGGGTTCTCAGGAGGCTGAGAGGAGACGCAGTCTGGACAGGTGACCCAAACTGACCTAAGGGATATTCTATATGACATCGCGCTCGGTATATAAATTGAGGGGAGGAAGGAGGAAGGGGGGAGACAGTCAGAGTAAAGGCATTTGTCTTCCCCAGTAACCATTACATGTGACAGGGCTCTCCTCTCCTGGGGATGGCTGAACACCTGCCTGCCCATGGGAAGCAGTGAATTAACTCCTTGTTTTG
>VXBC01002945.1:1028002-1110520 GCA_013399945.1 Ploceus nigricollis
TCTGGCCACAGAGAGCAGGCACAGACTTTCCCAGGCATTTCCTGAGGAAGGCTGTGAGAAAATCAGAG
Source organism: Ploceus nigricollis (assembly GCA_013399945.1). Lineage (NCBI taxonomy): Eukaryota > Metazoa > Chordata > Aves > Passeriformes > Ploceidae > Ploceus > Ploceus nigricollis. The sequence goes on from VXBC01002945.1 coordinate 1,028,071, forward strand.
AAAAATATGAGAAACAATTCTTTTCTCCACTTGTTGCACCTGCTGTTGTGCACATGTAGAATGTATCATAGAGATTTGTTTACCAAAGAGTGATTTCTTAATTGGACGCTAGATAGTCTTTAGATTGATTGACCAATGAAGAAAAAGCTGTATCAGACTGGCTAAAAAGGTTACTGAGTTTCTTAATAAGTATAGAATAATATAGTATAAGATTATATAATAAAACAATTAATCAGTCTTATGCAATCATGGAGTCAGTGCTAATTATTCCCTGGCTGGGGGCCTGCAGCGACATGTGTGCATGGCTTTTGTTCTCCCTATTAAACTGTCTTTATCTCAACCCACAAGTTTTCTACCTTTTACCCTTATGATTCAATTCTCTCCTTGATGCTGCTGGTTGTGTGAGTGGCTGCATGGTACTTGGCTCCTGTCTGGGGTTAAATCATAACAGAAGGTAAAAAGGATTGTGGAACACATTGACATTTAAAGATATAAAGGATACAAGGGTGCAGAATAATACCTAGAGCACAGACTTTTGGACTTTGATATTTACCATGCATGCATGGCAGAGGAAGAAATAGTTACAAGTCTAACAATTCAAGAGCAAATTTGCTGGACTGCAGTGATATCACAAGAAGGAAAAAAAAAAAAAACAAAACCCACCAAAAAAGCCCCAAAAAACAAAGAAAGGAAAATAAAAGAACACACACACACACACAAAAAGCCCAGTAGCGGAAAGAGAAGGAAAGAAGGAAACAAACATAGGGAGGAAAGATCAAATGGTAGAATCATTTGCAGGCAGAATGAGAGAGGGATGAGAGATAATTGAGTTTCACACAGACAGAAAACAGCAAATCTTTGTGACCACAAAAGAAGAAAATCAGAAGGCATGTTGCCAAATCATATTCAGGAAATAGAAAGTTTTTGCTATCTGTGAGGTGGTATCTGAGAATAGTTCAGTCAAAACAAAATGTCTCACAGACAATTTTTCCTCTTATAAAGCTTTGGTTCAACTGCTAAATATGTAGTTTACATCAGTATTAATGTCTCTGGCAGATTGTTGTTGAAATAGGTGAAAAGAATGAAGTTCATGTATTCAAATGGAGAAATACAGTAGAATGTAGTATGCATAGAGGCCTACACCATAGATCTTTAGCAATCTAGTGCAGTGAATGCCAGTGAAAATCAATTCTACAAACATACAAAAAACTTGCAGAATTTCAAATGGTCATGCACTGACTTTATGGATCTCTGGGAAAAAACTGCTGAAATCACCAAGGATTAAAAGTAATTAATGCACAAAAGAACTAGTCTCACATGGAGGACTTTATGATAGGAGTATTGTGTGGCACCCACAGAAAAGGAACTTCTCAAAAGACAGAGACAAATATCATAGCACCTAGCTTTGGGATTATGTGGATTATGTGTTGTTCACAGATGAGAAGAATTCTAAACTAAGAAATTATGTAAAATTCTATGAAGTCATGTAGAATCTGACGCTGATTCCCCAGGTGCTTTTGCTTTCCTCCTACTTCTCATAACCTTTAAGCTTTGCCTCCTGCTGGAGGTAAACAGGATGAGAGTAATCAGCTGGGAGTAAAATCCAGATTGGCAAACAGCCATATTCCTAATATAGAACTTTTTACTAAAGAAAGTAACAGATTTATTCAAGTTGCCACATAAAATATGAGTTGATGATGTATTTTCTTCTTTTAAATGTTCACACCAAAAGGGATCATAACAAATGTTTATAAGATGAATGATCTGCACCTCATCTTTCATTTTAAGATTTAACAACCTTGTACAGTTGAATCCATCCAACCAACAAACTAACAAGTCCTCTAACAAAATCTGTTTCTTTTAAAGTGTGTTTTCAAGTTTTCTGTTATCACTGGGACACTGAAATAAAACCAACAGTTTTAGTGTTGTCTTTTCCCCCCCACCTAGAAAAACCCACAGCACAACTCTTTTGTGGACTATATGGAATATTGAAATATTTCTGTATTCATAATCCTACAATGAATGCTACAATGATTTGTCTAAATTCTGTTTTTCTTTAGACAATATTGAAGACTTCTATGAATTTGAACAGAAAGGTACAGACAGCAGTTTACTCGGCTTAAGCTTAGTGCACAGAATTTTGCTTCAATGAGCCTTCTAAAATTGACAAAATATTTAACATCACATTTCTTAGAGCAGTTTACACAGAGAAAGGTATCCAAAAGAACGTACTTCTGATGAAGGGGACAAGTAATCTAATGAGCTTCCTTAGAAAGAAAAGAAAGTCCTTCAAGGATGACTGAACCAGCCTGACTTTCTAAGCTCTTTCTGAAAGAGGCTTTGTTTCTGTGTTGAATGTAAAGAAAACACAGTGAGAGAAACAAACCAAGAAAACCAGTCTCTGTGACTAATCTCCTTTGAGTTAAAACATATTGATTCAAAACTTTGTGGTGCAGTGTTTGTTCACCGGTCAAAGCCTGATATGAGTACCAGAGCAATTCAGCTACAGAATACACGACTTTGATTAACCATCAAGCTAACAGAGAGAACAATCCCATCCCCTCTAGAGAAGAGGAAAAGAAAACAATTTCTAGAACCTTTCAAATCAGGCAGCTAGTCTCTTCTGTCCTCTAGCTAATAAGCTACTCTCTGCATGAGTCCTCTTTTTGACTGGAAGCCTTTTAAATCTGCCAGCTGGAAAACAGGCTTCCATGTGGCTTCTCATCTCTGGTACCTATTTGTCTTGACAAACAGGGCCAGCTGCACTTCTGGGTCTTTAAAGAACTATGTGGCCTCGTATAGTTGCCCCATGTATATCACTGCAGTTAATGAAGATGTTTTAACACTCCAGCAGAGGATTCACCTAGTGCAGAAGCTACACTGTACTTGCACAGGCTCTCCTTCATGCAGAGTATAACAAGGAGATTTACCTTAAACTTTCAAACCTGTAGACATTCAGCTCATTCAAAAAGATAGTTACAACACACCATCTGGTCTCAGTCAAAGCAAAATCTAAACAGAATAAAAATAACTTTAAAATCATCTTTCTGCTCCTTCTGAATCTCTTGAGGTTGAGCACAGAATTAGACCTCCATGTTATTTATACAGCATTCTGAGGCATGCTGGATGCTTTGTAGATCAAATGCAATGACATTTTCTCAGACTTTAGAGAATAGTTTAATTTTAAACTAACAGCAAGTTATAAAAACTGAATAAGGGGAGAAGGAGTGAAGGAGGAAAAATGTTACACTAATATTAAAAAAATTTTAAAAGATCCATGCTTTGTAGTTCTCCTGTAATAACTCTGCTCAAAATTTTTGTTGTAGTTTATTTTTAACATACTTTCTTCTAGGCTGAAGGTTAAAAAAATTCCCTCTATATTATCTCTGTCCATGATTTTGTGGCATCCTGAACTGACATTTCTCTCCCTTTTATTTAATTACCCATAATAGCAGCCTATCAGTCCCTACTTATATAGCTTTACAAAGCAGACCACTCAAAAACCAATTTGTGATGTGCATAGAGAGATATAAAAAGGGAGAAACATGCCATATAGGGAAATGTACTCACTGTTTATCTTAGGTTGAGTTTCTTAGTAAATGGCAAGACCAGGTTAATAAGAAAACCATACTGGAAACACGCACAAAGCCATAAAGATTCAGATTGTCCTTTTTTTTAATTAGTATTTTCTGTGATTTACTGTACTCATAAGAAGTGTTACAATGGGCATCATCACCCTACCAGAGCAAAAGCTGGACAAATGGGACTAGATATGGACTTTTTTCTTGATCTATTACAAAAACTTAGAAAATAAAGAAAAAAAAAGTTTGAGCGTAATCTATTACACTCAACATTCAACAAACTTAGTTGCCAAAGTAAAGTAGTCGGTCTATATCACTGGGCAACTCTTTTTTTATAGTTGAGAAGGTGCGATGCAGAGGATCAGCTCACTAGCTCTCTCTCTTTGGCAGAGGCTTGTCTTCTTTGCTGTCTTGGTCTACATATCTGCTTATTTGCTTTCTTCAGAGATCTATAATTTTCATTTGTTCATACCAATTGGATATAAGTCTTATATTTCAAGGGGCAGAGGCATGTCACTTACTGGTATAAATATTGTTTCTAATGTACATACTTAGATAGTTTGTAGCATGTTTGCATAAAGTTATGAATGATAGTATGGATTCATTGAGGTAATTGAAACAATGAAAGTGCCTACTTTCTACTCTTTTTTCCACCATTAAAATGTTACACCACTGTACAACAAGTGATACTTCAATGTGTAATCTGCATTCAACATCTCAACATATGCACAATTAGCATGAATCTACTTGCTAATGTGCTCACATTAGAGCTCACAAGATTTAACATCACATTTGTGTTGATCTTCATACCACATCATCTGCTTCTATTCCTCTTTTGACTCTTGGCTGGTAATAAGGATTCGATCCATCAGACATTTCAAAGTGTACAACGACTCAGCAAAACAGATTGGTTATGCTGGATTGGCTGCCAATAAGAAGGACATGACCACCATGAAGCTCTGGTAGATGTTTGATGCTGGTAGAGATATACCCCAGTGCCTACTGTTCACTCTGGCATAGTGACCATCACTGTCAGCTTGATCAAATTCCCATCAGGGAAGAAAGTGTAGGACTGCTGCACAGTTGCATTAACGTGTGTGAAAGAGTGTGTGAGTCATGAGCCAGTGTCTTGAGTCCTACATTTTGTATGACACCTGGCACCCCTGTAGTGTTACGGTGCACGTTTATAGCAAGTTATGGAAGACTGGATCACCAAAAGACCAACCATACACACATGATGTACCAATCTTCAATATAGCAATAATTTCTAACAACCTAGATTTATTTATATCTTCTGCATAAATGGAGAGCAGCTGATCACATGACAATAAAAATGTTGTGATACTTGCAAAATGGGAACTCATTAAAAATTTATTTTCTAAAGCAGTTTTACAGACTGTGATGAGAAAGTACCTCTTCAATATTGTTTTCTGCATAGCTTGGTTCAAAATCTCAGTTAATAGAGTATTCTTGACCTGGACAGAAACTTCTTCAAGAATTAAGTACGTCTGAGAAGTTGTAAAGATTCTGTAATAAATATACCAGCAATCTTATGGCATAGACTCCTCTTTTACTAAAACACCTTGATATATGGCAAACAAAGAACATTAAAAGGCAAAATACAGTCTTGTTTATGCATTTGCATGCCACTTAACGTGTAAGCCAATTGGAAAATTTCACTTCCCACATTTTAATATCTTAAAAATGGTTTTTTTTTCTTCTACATAGCCCCATCCCCTTCACCACCACCACCATCCCCCACCCTGGCCCGGGAAAGGATTTCCAAGTCTTTTACAAAGAACTGAAAACTAAAATACTTTGATCTAGAAATTCCACAGCTGTATTCTCTGGAACTTTTAGTTTGAAGTACCCTATGTTTTAATTTCCAGTCTAGTCCCTTAGTCAGCTACTGCCTATTATGCTTTTATGTGTTTTCTCTTCATTGAGTGTAACAGGTGACATGATCTTACCTATATCACAGGAAAGGAAATCTGGTAGAGGAGTAGAATGTATGTACAATTACTAATATTTAAAGGTTCCCTTCTCCCCCAGCATGGCTTTAAACATATTTCACAACTCAGCTGCAGAAAAAAGAAGGAAAAGAGAGTGAGACATTTTCCCTTAGTATAGATTTACCTTAAAAAATTTAAGGTAAAAATAAAAAATAAAATAAAAATAAAGAAAGGAAAACTTCCTTTCACTATGAGATTAAGCTATGAGAAGAGAATTTACTAATTTTTTTCTTTTATCTCTCAATGCATTTCAGCTAACAGAAAAGTTTAATCTTTCCAGTCTTCTTTCTAACATAGACATAATTTTTATGAATCTTGAACAGTAAGGTTACAATGGCCTTTGACCATAGAACTATGGTCATAAAATAAGTGACTAATCAGTACTCATTCAACTTTGTTTTACCTACTCATTGTTATGATGCTACTTGCTGTTTCAGTAGTGAATTCCTGCAATGCAATTTACAAGTTATTTATTTCACATGCAGTGTTTGCAGCATTACCCAGAACACAGTGACTTTAATTGAACTGTTTCCAAATGTCACCATTTACTAAGGACATGTCAAGAGATAAAGATGAATGCATGATAGATGAGCAGATATAAAGGTGCTTAATTTCCTATCAAACTGCACTAAAAAGTCCATACAAGTCTCTTCTACCCACTCACCACTTCTGTCTCCATTTACAGAAATTATAAAGATCTACCTCTTCATTCAAAAATGTATCCTCTTTTTTTTTTCCAATTTCCTTTTGTTTCTCTTTTTGATATTCACTTTGTTACAAAAAGACAGGTATCAACCTTTTGAGGAAAGATCTTGACACAAGACAAAGATGTTTAAAAATGGAAAACATTCTTTGGGTGAGAAAGACACTAATTTATACCAGTTTTATTGCAGTGAGACAAGACAAATCTTATGCAGTTCATATTTCCTATGAACTTAAAAATCTGACATATAACTCCAAGCACTTCTCTCGGAACAAAGACAAGACATACTTGAACTGTAGGCAACATCCCCTTAACAGCTGATAGTAATAGAATTTTCTAAGTATTGTAGTACCAAAAGAATCAGCTTGCTCTTAAATGGAAAAAAATACCCTTAGGAAAAGGAAACGTCCTAATTTTTCTGTAGGCTTACAGTTGCTTTTTGTACTGGAGAAAAATGTTCTACTAATTGCAGTGAAATATAGCAATCAAACTGACAATATGTTGCTTTCTATGATCTCCTCACAGATAATATTACTGTTTGAATGCATTTGATATTTGAAATTACTCACCAAATAAAATCCCAATTTATATCTTCATTGTCATAATTTGTATTTCAGTAATCCCATAATGGAGCAAACATATTTGCATGGAAATACATTTTTAAAAAATTTAAAATTTCCACAATTAAAAAATATTTTTTTTAACCAAAAACTCCATTAGAAACCACAACCCCCAGTGTGAGGAGTAGGAGTAATTTGCTCCACGTGTTAATCTGTGACACATCAGTTTAGTTGCTCAGGAGTGAGTCAAGTTCTCCACCTTATCAAGAAAAATTGACATATGTAGGTCTCTATTTAATCATCCAATAATTATTAAAAAAAAACCCAAGAAAATGTGCTGTGTTTTTTATTTTCCTCATGATATTGCTACAGACTGCAAGGAGCGATATAGGCAAACAGTGAAAGTCAGTTCAAGTCCTAAAGAGCTCTCAGTCAAACGCTACTCTTCTGTGACAGCAAAAGAAGGTTCTGTCTGAAGCCATTTAGTTCCTCAGCTTTAGTTAGATGAGAAAGTAAGCATTAGTTTATTTTCTGGTGCGGTAAACTTAGACAAGAAGGAGAAATGGAGTGACTTCATGAGGCTGAGGAAACTTGATCAAATGAAGTGGGAGCATATAGATAATTGGGTGTTAATCCTACAGCTTTAACAAATAGTTCAGTGGTGTAAACATAATTCTGTACATCCATTGTACATAACTGAGTTACTGGGAGTATTTTATGTTCGAAGTTCAAACTGCTTTAGTCAGACAAGAAGCTTTTGTTTGAGAGGGTTCTCTTTCTGACTAAATGAACATACATTACAAGTAATTGCCATTAAGAATTTTGAAATCACCTTTTATGTGTTTTTTTAAACATTTGCAGAAAATATTATTTTTCCTTCTGTCAACACTTCTAGTAGTGTATTCAGCTGACAGAATATCCATTAAAATGAACTAATGGAGGTGAGAACACAGCTTTCTAATTCATTTTAATCTTGAAACTTTCCCTCTGAGTACTTGATTTGAGGGAAACTTTGAAATATTTCAGATTAAATAAAAAATTTTACTCATAGAAAATATTAGTGGCACACAAGGACATACCTTTTTGTGGCTTATAGCTTTACATATATGAGGATTGCCATAAGTGTGTTTATCTGTTCACATTATTTTCGGTAATGGAGGAACAATGGAGGAACATATGATTTCCAAGTGCTAAAACCAGGAACACTAATCAATATGCTAAAGCATGTCCATTTCTACATGAGAATAAGGCTTATAAGTTGCTACTCAAAATGTGTCTTTTGCCCATGGTGTAATTTGTATTTAATTTAATTTAATACAGGTCATATGTGTCCTGTAAATTTGTCAGTATTTTCGTGGGTGCACATTGTAACCAGTATGGCAACTGAATGGTTAAATACACATCAGATACAAATTTTTAATTGGATACAAATGACGTTTAAAAATCCCTCTCTATGTCTATCTCTTTGGTGTAACTAGGAACATGATTCAGTGGTAAATGAAGCTACAAGAGGAATAGAAAACTTTCAGGCTTTCCAAAATTCAGTTCCTATGAGCACCTATTCTTCTGCACAAGTAAGAAAGATTAGAAGTCACAAGCAAACAAAATCCAGTGATTAGATAGAAAGAGAACAGCCATTAGTAGTACCTTTTGGGAAAAGGTGTGTGGCATCTTGTACAGATATTGTATTGTGGAATGACACCAGGGAAAATAATGTTCATTTCTATTCAGTTCTGTATTTAAAAGCTGTGGTTTGATGCTTGCCAGTAATACATACATTTATGTCCATGGTACTGTATGAATAAATAGACCCTGGGAATTTAACTGCTTTGGTTCATGTAGTCATAAACTTTAAAACAGATACTAAACATGTCTTATATTTAAAATTTTGCATACTTGCCTAGGATTTTAAGCAATGGTCTTGCTTAAACAGGATGATTATCATACAATCATAGTTTGGAAGGGAGGGGACCTTAAAAAGATCACCTTGTTCCAATCCCCCTGTCATGGGCAGAGACACCTTCCATTAGACCAGGTTCCTCAGAGCCCTATCCAAACTAGTCTTGAACACTTGCAGGGATGGAGCATTCACAGCTTCTCTGGGGAGCTTGTTTCAGTGCCTCACCACCCTCACAGTCAAGAATTTCTTCCCTAATACCTAATCTAAACCTACTCTCTCTGAGTTTGAAGCCATGCCCCCTTATCCTATTACTGCACACCCTTTAAAAAAGCCCCTCTCCAGCTTTCTCATAGACCTCCTTCAGGTACTGGAAGGCTGCTCTAAGAGCCTTCTGTCCTCCAGACTGAATATCCCAACTCTCAGCCTGATTTCATAGGAGAGGTGGTCCAGCCCTCTGATCATCTTGGTGCCTCTCCTCTGGACTCACTGCAACAGGTTCTTGTTCTTCTCATGTTGGAGGCCCTAGAGCTGGATGCAGGTGGGGTCTTTCCAGAGCAGAGCAGAGGTGCAGAATCTCATCCCTCAACTTGCTGGTCACAGTTCTTTTGATGCAGCCGAGGACACATTTGGCTTTCTGGGCTGTGAGTGCACATTGCTGGGTCATGTTGAGTATCTTGTCAACCAACACCCTCAAGTCTCTTTCCTCAGAGCTTCTTTCAATCCATTCTTAATTCCCATAATTATATGGAAAACAATTTAGCTTAATACCCTTCTAAGACTATTCATAATGGATTAATTGGAAATGCTATTCAAGAGAGTCTGCTTTGAGATTTGCCAAAAGTGAATTTTAATCCAAAATGTGTGGGTGTTACTTTTCTTTGATTGTTTAAATCCCCCATCACATGCCACTGCATAACATTATTACCACTTCTTGCTTCCCAGCAGCAACTTGATGCTATCCAATTCTCCAAGAGAATTTTAAATATTTAGAATACGGTCCAAGTATGAACTCATCTGGAACAACAAGAACTACAATTAAACTAATTAAACTCTTGCAATCTGGCATTTCAAATTATTGCAAATAGGTAGAAACCTTTAGCTGAATGACAGAGTCTGTAACACACTGCATTCCCTTTTGTTAATTGCAGTTTATATTGTCAAGATTTTAATGAGCTGATAAACTTGTTCTCCAGCACTATTCAACAAATTATGTTTTGTTTATAAGTCCATAAATTAGTATATTGAGTAAGAAAAAAGCCATTAAATTCATTGCATACTTTTCTTCTACATGTATTACATGCAAATAAGACCAGCTAGAGGAGATTCTGTTGAACAGTCATATCTACTGGGGCAAAATTATAATTATTTTTCTCACTTCCACATCTTAAAGTCATATATGTAGGAAATGTATTGAGATGCTAGTTTGCTATTTAGGACTTGAATAAACAGGAAATAATTTTCTAATGGTTAGAAAGTAAAAGAATGCAAGAAATTGACAACTCAAAATCAAAGACAATACCAGTCATACATAGCACCAATACAGGATCAGGCCCTTTGTCATTCAGCTTTATACTCTTTGTCAAAGTCATCCGATATTTATCTCTATATCTGTTAATTTTTTTCCACTTTAAAATAGTCACCAGTGCTATCTCACTTGCACCCAGTATATTCACATCTCATAGCTGAACAGGCTTATTGCTATCAGTTTCTGAGTACTTTAAAAGTGTGAACTGTTTAGCAAGACATAAGTGGTGTGCCAAGAGCCTGAAGCATCAGCTCTGAAAGCACAGGCTGCTTCACTGATCGCCTGCAGAGTCCCAGATGCTGGGTCTATGTTACTGTGTAGAGCAGCCCTCAGGGTAGCCTCAAGGCCAGAAGAGCTTGCCATCTACCTTGATTGCTTGTTCAGTTATCCCAAAGGCGAGCTCTGGGGCAAACCTGCTGATACTCCTGGGTGGCACTGGGAGCTGGTGATGTACCCAACCCATCAGCAACAATATTTGCATGTACCCTTTAGCTATTCTATTTGCCATTTCATTGACATCAAGTAGGGGGAAAAAGAAAATAGTCTAGGGATTATTCCTTGAAGATGCCCTCAGGTTCTTCCCAAAAGGACTCAAAATGTTTGATCTCATAAGGGCAACAGGGACTTTAGGCAACCTTAGTTAATACTGAAGATAAAAGATATAATGAATGCAAAATGTGTACCTCTTATTTACAGGAAATCTGAAGACTTCACTTTAGCTGCAGCATGGAGGTATCCACAGAACAGATGAGTCTGAAATAATGAATTATTCTATATAATTTAAAAATGTTATCTTCCTGAAAAGCATGGTGCCATGATTCAAAGACAGTTATTCTCAACCCGTTGATGATGCATGTATTCCTGGCCTGATAAAGCATAGTGCATAAGTTACTGTCAGCCTTTAACTACTGATGTGGATAGCATGGTCAGGGTACTCTAAGCTTACACATTTTATTTCACACGTAAGATAAGATAGGGGCAATCATGGATAACTACTGCAGCTCATACAGTTGTCTTAAGTGTAGCAACATCCTTTTATTTCCTGCTCAGATGTGAATTTACCAGAGCAAGGAACCTGTAGCAGTTGGGCACTCCACTTTTGGTTTTGCCTCTCTGTGCCCTAAAGTGATACCCTTGCAGTTTCTTTTCTTGCTGTCTCCCCTTGTATCTTCATCCACAGAAAAAAAGCAACGGGATTAGAGTACATTGTTTCCTCTGGAATCAGACCAGGTCAGAAATGCACATGAGCTTCAAACAAACAAACAAACAAACAAACAAAAGAAAAGGGAGCTGGAAGTGCAGTCTACATAGTTATGCCACTAAAAGGCAACAACTAATTCAAAAAGACTTAAGATCAACTTGAATTCATTAAGTTGATTACTGCACTGGTTCCATTGGTTCCATTCCCTCCTTTGTCCTACCCTGTGGTAAGCATCATGGTAGAAGAGGGTTCTGGATTCAAACAAAGCATAACTCCAAGAGGCAGTCTTCATACTGGACCTTTTGGAAAAAAAAAATAAAATCCAGACCTCAAACACAATCATTTATAACTAGAATAAGAAGAAAATATTTTTTAATGAAAGATGATTTTGGAGCAGCCATTACCGTCAATGAGAATGTTCTGTGGTTTGTTTGCATTATGAGAAAATAACATTGCTGCTTCCTTTTTTTTTTTTTCACTTTCACTAAATGCTATTATTGTGGTGCATAATATTTTCTCATCTCTAGGGTATCTGACCTAACACAAAATGGCACTTGATTTAAACTAAGAATATTTGAAATTAGGAAGGTGTAAATAATATACCTTAAAAATTACTTACTGGGGGATCCAAAGCTTTAAGTGTTGCAAGGGAGCTCTTCATAAGTACTTCTAGTTAAGTGTCCTCTACTATATTCAGTAAATCTTCTTTATAAATAACCTAGGCAATGCTACTGAAATTGTTCTGGTTAAATGTACAGATAACAGATTGCAGGTTCAATGGATAATGAGGTTCATAGCAGCTACAAAAGTGATTGAAGCTCTTGAAGACAAGGTTACTTCATTTCTGTGAGAAAGTGTCCTGTCACATTGTATCTGGTAGCATATTAAAAAGTCTGTATATACAAAATGGAATGTTTAGCCTTTTAAAGGAGTGAGTTGAAGTATTTGATGATTATATTAGATGATTGTCTCATGTACTCTTAATGTAATACTTGGTAAGGTTTACCACAGAAAATCTTACGAAAGTTGAATTATCTTGCTCCATGGTTACATTAAGTAAGTCTTGTGGTGGAATACCATTTATTCTTATGATATCTACCATTCAACAAATCATTAGTAAAAATTCAAATTAATTCTAAAATGGTCCAGAGAGCTGTGAGAAAGTATTTGGTTGTATAGCTTCATAAACTAATACAGCAATCTATGAGAAAAGAGATTAAGAAGTTAACTGGATCACAGAGTATGGGTGCTTAAATATGGAGCAAATATTTAGATGGAAGGAAAAAGGCTTTATACATTTCTAAAAAAGGAATAAAAAGCCAATATTTGGAAAGTTATTTTAGAAAATTCAACTCTAAATAAGTCCAAAAATCCTTAGTAATGATACGGATTATTACTGAAGATTGTATCTTCAGTATTGCTTGTAATCTCTAAAGCAAAACTTGTGACCCTCTGATGCAAGTTTGAGAGGCATTCTTCAGCCCACAAAGCAGAAGCAGTGCTCTTTTTTAGTTCTAAAGGGCTGTAAATATGAGCCTTGCTTCTCATTCTTCCTATTCTGCCTCAGTTTACATTCTGAGTGATTTCTCCAAGTACATTTAATTGTTTCATCACCATTTGTAAGGCAAATGGCTTTAATAAAATTTCTTGCTTTATGCCTGTTCTGGTTGTGTATTTTGGCTTCTGATTTTATGAGGGTTTTTATTTAGCTGAGTTTTAATATCATTGAAGGTGTCCTGTTTGTAAATGATCAGCCAAGCCTCTATTTGGCTCATTTAATTGTCTCTTTGTTGGCCTTACTAATCAGATCTGATTACTTTTACAAGCAGTGCCTGTGTCCAAGAAGCAATCAATACTATCTAGTTTACTTGTGCATAATTTTTTTGTCATTATCACATCACTGAAACCATATCTGCACAGCTGGTATTAGCTGGATCTGTTCTGGTCACTTTTCTGTCTTGTTTTTCTCTGAACCCACACACCAGTTAATGTCCTGAGAATCTCATGTCCCTTTCTCCGGCAAAAGGTGTCCTATTCCCATTGTTTTATACTGCCAGAATCTCTACCCAGATATTCAGATTTAAAATCCTATTTTCTTTGAACTCAAGGACAACAATTTATTTCCTCAATTGGCCTCATGCAAGTAAAATTCAGAAATATTCTACTAAGGTGTATAGCTAGAAGACATGGATCACATAAGCATAAACACATTAGATGTTCAGACATTTTAACTAGACATGTTTGCAGCTGCACTTGCATTTGCATATGTTCTGACACTTTTCCTGTATTTACCACTCAAACATGGTTTCCCTCAAGGTTTGGAGACAACCAGGACTGACTTTCAAACAAAATTATGTGTGTAGCCCTGATAGACATATAGTATTAATAAAGGGATTATTTTGCTCTAACAGAAATTTATGCAGCAGGCAAAGTCCTTAAGCCAGTTCTTAGCTTACTATGTCATTAATATATAATGTGACAGGACCAGTATCAAATATAAAATTAATTATGCATGCAGATGAACTTTTAATTTAGTTACCCTGGATTACAGCAAGGTTAACAGAGTTACAATGAAGCTATTACAACTGAAATGAAAATAAGATGCATTTTCATGTTGCTGGTTTAGAGACCTAGCTTTAGCAGTATTCAAATCCTGCTCCAACTTGATTCAGTCACAGAAAATTAGTTCAAAGTAACACCATAAAATGTGTTTGCACTCTCTCTGGGATTCATACAGCTGCTTTATGGTTTGTTTTAATAACAAACATTTTTATTGTTGTGGTGTGTAATAAATATGACAGACCACATCCTGTGGCCTGCAAGGTATGAGGATGAAGAGGCTCTGTATGAACTGAGGAGGTGAGGTGGCCTGTGTAGGACTAGAACTCTGGAGCCCATTTGTCTTCATATATAGCTTGTTTCTGTGTGACAATCAATAGATAATTTGCCCCAGGGGCAAATATTCCTTTATGAACAATTGCCAAGCTTTTTTCATAGGATTCATCTCACCTGATTAATTTCTTCTCCAGTGCTAACAGAATTCTATTACTTTGGTAAAATCAGATACATTTGTGGCCTACATTGTATCAAAAGCTGAATTTTTCTTCCTACAAGGACATTAGAGGAAGATGTAGGTTAGGACAAATATATGAGCCATACTATGAAAATTATTATTTTCTTAACTGAGGTGTTGAAGATCCTTAGTATAAAGCAAACCCCCATTTCTACATAGGGATTTAAGCAAACAGAGCGTATTGCCTTTGCATGACAAAGTCTTGGTAGCAGGGCAGGCTGCATGGATGGCTTCTGTGAGAAGACACCAGAAGCTGTCCTTGTGTTGGAAGAAGCCCATTCCAACAGACTCCAAGATGAGGAGGTAGAAGAGTTAAGAATTGAGTGGAGCCCAGGAAGAAAGGAGGGGTGGTGGAAGGAAGTTTTTAGTTTAATTATTATTTTTTATCCTATTCTGTTTACCAACAATTGGCAATAAATTGAATTCATCTCCCCAAGCCAAATTTGTTTTGCCTGTGACACTAATGGATATGTCAACTCACCTTATCACTGCATTTTCTCCCTCTGTCTTGTTGATGGAAGAGGAGTGAGAGAGTCACTTGGTGGGCATCTGATGTCCAATCGAGAACAATCTACCACAGAAAGAAGAGGTCTCTCACTCTCCTTTAGAAATCTCTCATCCCTTCATTACTGATTACATATACAGCCAGAGAGTGAGGCAGACTTTATCATTTTCCCCTGACATCAAGATCCCAGAGCAGAATTTGGAATTCACTAAGAGACAAAAAAAAAATAAATAAACAAACCAAAACACATGCTATAATCCAATAAGTGAAGAACTTTCCTGGCTTCTATCTACTCCATCTTACCTAAAGACATTTGGAGATTTGACATCAGAATCGTTTTTGCAAGGTGAAGGTTATATTCCTTGAAATGTTTCATAAAACACTATGTTGAGATCCCTAAATATATTTTTTCTTTTCTACAGGAAATTTAAAGGCTTTAGATTCCATTCCAAAATACAAGACTGGCATTCAACAAACCAGTTAAGCAGCGCTTAAGAGCCTAGTTCAAGACTGATTTGAGAAAATCCTAGCTAACCTACCATGTAGCCAACTTTGCATGCTTGAAATAGGATTTATTTGCCTGTCTACTTGTATTTAGTGCCAATTTAGATATGCTAAAGGCAAACAGAAACCCATTTGGTTTCTGTTTGCTTTTCTAAAACTGTGTGGAACCCTTGTAGCTGATACCATGTATCATATTTGCCGGCCCTAAGAGAACAACTTGTACAACTGGACAGCTGAAAATGGGAGATCAATAAACTGAATCCTACTTTTAGAACCCAAGAGAGAAATTTATCTGAGCACATGTAGTTGTGTTTGTAGGATCCTAAAGGTATGTCCATATCTTTGCTAAGAGGTGGATCATTCGGTTTATAATTATCCAAGGATCTAAGCCCAAAGAAACAGATTTTCTTAAATCATGCCTACCTTACTAACACTTAAATTAAGAGTTCAAATTTTCAGCAGGTCCCTGCTAAATCACTAAGTGTTTCACATATTAGAAAGTCTACCTTTAATATTCACCTTTAGCCAGTTTATGGATGAAAATAAAATGTCAAGGAGAGGCTCAAACAGTTGGACTGCCATTCAGAGGAATCTTAACAAGCTGAAGAAAGGGGCCACGATGAACCCCATGAAGCTGCTGATAGAGAAGTTTTAGGTCCTGTATCTGAAGAGGAATAAACCCACACACCAGTGAACAGTGGAGGCTGATCCTCTGCAAAGGAGTGTGGCAAAAAAGAATCTAGTGTTCCTGGTGGATTGTGAATTGACCACGAATCACAAGTGTCCCATGAGTAGAAAAAAAGGACTACAGCATCCTAAGCAGGAAAACCATTTCTAGCAGATAGAAAGAGGAGATCCTTCTCCTCTGCTCAGCACTATTGAGTGCATCAAGTTCTGGGCTCTCTGGCAGAAGAGTCATGTACATACTGGGGACAATCTAGTGCAGGACTGCAAAGACCTTTATGGGACTGGAGCACACTTCATGCAAGGGGAGCTGAGACATATAGGACAGTTCACTTTGCAGAAGAAGGTTTGGGGGCCCAGCAAGGGGCTGGTGCAAGTCTTACCAATGTTTATAAATATTTGATGGGAGTGAATGAAGAAGTGGGAGCCAAATCCTTCTCAGTGGTGCCCACTAACAATACAGAAGGCAAGAGATAGAAATTGAAAAGCAATAAAATTTCGTATTATCATAAGAATAAACAAGTCCAAAGCTGGAAGAGGTTGTCCAAATTGACTGTGCATCCCTCAAGATATTCAAAACCTGAGAGGACAGAGACCTGGGCACCCTGCTGTAGTTTATAGTACTCTATGCAAGGGTGTTAGACTCCATGGTGTCCAAAGGCCCATTAGGACCTCAACGATTCTGTGATCCTACTAATCAGATCCTACTAATCTAACAGTGGACTGTTAGAACTGAGGCAAATGAAGCTGTAATGGAGAATGTACATTCTCTTATTACCAGCTGAACTACACTATACTGGTGAATATACCCTGCTGTTTGATCAGTCATCTGTGTTTTAAAACTGTTTCTGTGGGAATGAAAGCAATATTTCAATAACTTTTATCATTTAAATTGTACAGAAAAAAAATACTGCAGAGAACAATCTTTCGTTGGCAGACGTTGGATTTTGTGACTTATGAAATAATTTTTCAGCCAAATTTATTATTATATCAACAAAATCCCCGAACACTTGCTCTAGTAATTTGTTATATCATGGAGTGAGTCTCTTTAATATTGGAAAACTGTATAAGTAATGACATCTTGTATTAGTATTAGATCTGCATTTATAGTACAATTTCTGTTACTGCTGTTATGTTTTACATTGTACTTGTCTATAAAAGTTGGGAGGTGTTAATCAACTGAACAATTCTGGTTTAGCAGACATAAGATAATAAAAAGACAGGTTGATAACAATCATTACTTTGGAACTAATAAAATCTGTTGTGTGTAATTTACCTATAAAAGTTAAAGCTTACTGTAATTGGTCTGTCATTTTTTATTACTGCAAAATATGCTCCTGTTCTCATTATAAGAGTTGTTGTTGCGAGGCAGTTTGTAGGTGCCATAGTCTGACTCGTTTTGACTCCTTAGAAAAATTATAGATGTCACCTTTAGGAGAAGAAAACCAGAATGGGCCATATATGCTCTTTGTGCAATGTCTTCAGGAGGCACATATTATTAGTAGAGAGGATATCAGCCCAAAGTTTCTTAGCTGTGAAAAAGGTTTAGGGAATTTCATTGCATATCATTAAAGACTAAGTTGAATTGTTAATATATGAAAGTTTTAAAGCTAGTTCTTGAGGAACATATGACAGATGGTTATGGTAAGATGAGGGTAATGATGTGAAGTATGTCCTTGGACAAGTCTTCCATTGTATTTCATGGCTGAGAGATATTGCCATTATGTCCTTGTCCTTTCCATTTTTCTTACTTCTGCCTGTGATTTTTGGAAACCACTTCCTTTATTTAAGTGCTCTACTGGATAAAAGAAGTCAGAAGAAGCTTCCAGGAAGTGAAGGTAAATTATGTGCTGAAGAGTGTGCCACGATAACTAACAAAATAATACAAGGTCTACTGTTAATAAAATAACTCTGAGGTCAAGACTCACAGTTGAATTGTATTACAGTCATCACACTCTGGTCAGTTTAGGATGTTGAGAAATAAGAAAATAATTGCTGCAGTAAAATGAAAACACAAGGAAGGAAGTAAAAGGAATTGCCTTTGGATTCAGAAAAGTTGTTAAAAATAGGAAAACAAAATACTACTTTTGTAAGTGTTGTAAATTACTTTTTTTCTATCTCCAGCACTGACTGCTTGTAATCAGGTTTCAGTAATCATCTGACTGGTGACAAAAATGATAAAAAGATGAAAACATTCCTGTTTTCCTACAAAAAAAGTGGCTGATAGACCAAGAAAATAAGGGAATATAATTAGCTGCATGGATCAGGTGTTACATCTCTTATTTTACGAAGCAGCACACTAAGCAATTATCTAGTGTTTTTGCTTTTAATCCAGTCAGTACAAGATATGTAAGTTTTGAAAACAAAGTAGGCATATTTTGTATGACTGTTATTATTGTCACAGAGAATTGATTATAGAATCCTAGAATCATTTCAGTTGGAAAAGACATTTAAGATTATTGAGTCCAACTGCTACCTAATACTGCTGTGTCTACCACTAAACCATGTATATAATTACTGCATTTACACATCTTTTAAATACCTCCAGGAATGGGGACTCAACCAGTTCCCTGTGCAAAAGGTTTAAATTGCAGAAAAAAAAAATTGGTTTCTCACAACTCAGAATTTAACTGTGGAATTTCTTCACACAGAAAAAAAAAAAAAAAGAAAGCTAGAACAAATTTATAAAATTAAAAACAGCTGAGTCAAATTAGAATCGTCAATGTATATTTTAAGGGGTTTTTGTCCAGGTGCGACCTCAAAGCAATCCCTACAGTGGTGGCTGAAAAAAGCTAGAAAGTAAAATTGACTTATGCATGACCTTTCCCTCATGCTTCTACTGGCATGCAAGTATGTTTTGAAGAAAAATACCAGAGGAAGCATTTTGAAGAAAAGTACCAGAGGAAGCAGAGGCTCTTTTTGGTCCAGCAAAGTCTTTGCTAATTGTATAATGATCTAGGGATGTAGGAATTTTATTCTTACTTTCAGATTATGAACTATTTTATTCTATTTTTTACTATAGTTTTTGGATTAGATATAAGTTGCATTTTAACTTTGGTTTTTATTTATAGAATGCTAAATATTTACTAATTACTTAATAGAATTTTTTACTTGTTTATTATAAGTTTTTACTTTTCCATATAATCACAAGACTTAATATTGAATATGAAATATTCTTACGCTATTTTGTACATCACTTTTGTTCTTCCTAAATTTTAGTTCAATTTCATGTTACACATTTCAGCTGTACTTCAGGTATTGATACTAGTATTTTTCAGTTTCCATTCTTTTGAGGCTTTAATAGGAGTATGTAACTTTCTGCTTGAAGCCAAAGTGGCATTACCCCATTACTGTTTATTGAACGTGTTATATTGAAAACAGCAAATATAATTTTCATTTCTGTGAACTCTGTAAGTGAATGTTAAAGACCCAAGGGCCTAATAAAATTCTTACGTGAATCAATGATTTGAGGTTACTTTGGAGAAAAAGGTCTTTTCCAACCTAAATAATTCTATCATTCATTGATTTACCGTAACACCAAACAGTTTTTCTGCCTTCTTGGCTGCTCTCAGAAATCTTTTACTCTTCTTAAATGGCACCAAATAAAATAAAATATTTCTACATCAGTTACAGTGAAATGAAATTCTTTTATTATGTGTGTAGAGTTAGGACGAGTGCCCTTCTCCCATCCTTTCTACTCTCTCCAGGTACAGATTAACATTTTTGGATTTGGTACCATTTCTGTAGGGTACCTTGATGAAAAACCTCATTAAACCCCTGTAAACATATACACATTCTAACAATTAGATCTTCATTATCCTCAAAGTTTAGGCAGGTATTAATACCAACATATTTAATGTGCTTACAACTGTTCTCTGACACGAGCTCAGACAAGGGCACAGTTTTTGTTTCATATTCTCCAAAACATGTGGCTCCATGTTGACAATGCTCTTTGGGGATTGTGTTAGCTTTTAAATTGTAAACAAGACAATGACAGTTGGCATGAGTGACTAGCTTTCCATAGAGTATTCTAACAGTTTATTGGTAAATAGAATCAAGCTCCATTGCCTAGGAATGTTCCCAAAGTATCCACTGATTTTTAGAGTATTGTATTTAGATGGAAAGTATGCTCTCTCTATATCTCCATTGATTCTTTTCCCTTTTCCATCTCCCTCTCCCTCCCTCTCTGTCTCTCCTCTCTCTCTCTCTCTCTCTCTCTCTTCTTTCC
This sequence comes from Ploceus nigricollis, assembly GCA_013399945.1. Taxonomy (NCBI): domain Eukaryota; kingdom Metazoa; phylum Chordata; class Aves; order Passeriformes; family Ploceidae; genus Ploceus; species Ploceus nigricollis. The sequence continues at coordinate 1,048,547 of VXBC01002945.1, forward strand.
CCGCCCCCGCCAGTCTTAGAGTTCCAATCTTTACAGTTTGCCTGAAGTTAAATCAGATTTGTGAGTTCATTTTCCTAGTTCTCTCCTGGAGTCTTTTAAAATTGATGTCCTATTTGATCCTTTCCATCCTTCTGATTTTAACTGGAAGTTAGCAATTTCATATTTGATTACCTTTAGTGTTCCTGGCTGAATATCATCTCTTCATGTCAACGTCTTATTAATCTTTTTATTGGTTTATCTTAACAGTCATTTACTGACACTTTAATTTGAGGCAGTACCTAAAGTGTTCCCTGATTAAAAAAATAGAGAACCACTATGGAGACACATTAGGAGGACAAATACACGACATTTTTAGCTATACACATTTTCTGCTATACACATTTCTTCCTTGAGTCTTTCTGTAGCACTTGTATCATCTTTTGAACCTCATTAAATCTTTGACTGTCTTCCTGACTTCCTGTGCTTAAAAGCCCTCTATTAGAAGTTTTAATGATGTAAGTAACTCCTAAATGCTTCAATTAGGCAACATTTAGCTCACCATCATATATTCTCTTTTCTCCTACTTTCTTCATTCAGACCGAGACTTTATCTTTTGAATAACTACAAGGGATTTTTCTTTGTTTGTTGGAGGGGTTTTTGTGTATTTTTTTCCATTATCAGTGGTTTTTGATGTTATTTTTTTAACATTTCTAACAATCCCTTACATTTAGCTGTTTACTAGCACCTTTTAGCCTTTTAAATCAGTATTCATAGAGTTTGCCTCATGTAAGTTTTTTATTTTTCTATACTGTCTGTCTGAGAGAACTTAGATATTGACTCACTTCAGTTTCTTTCTGACTTTAATTGTAACTATTTTATTTCCATATGTAGCTTTTCTTTCTGAAGTGAAAAATTATAGTGGTAGTTTTCTGTTCAATTTTTATCATGCAAAGCTGTTTGATTCTAATATTTTTCAAAGGTGATCCATGTAGTGCTTTGGTGGACACTTTGCACTAGTAAGTAAGGCACTGTAACACCACAGTCTAAGGAAACCAGCAGGGATATTACACAGGAGTTTAGACTCACAATTCAAGGCTTGACTTCTTTTACAACAGCTCGAGAACTAAACATCTCAGAAAATGAATGCTAAAGCTCCCATGGTCAAAAAAGGTAATTAAAGATTCCAAACAAACCAAACCAAAGAAAAAGGCTTAATATGTTTGCCTGGCTTAACTTCCCATTTTCTCCTTGCCTGCAGGAGGAATGTGAAGAAGATCTATAAGCCTACTGATGTTCCTCTACATTATGTCCTAAAACCAGGGAAAGACTAATATTCTTGGATATACTTTATCAGCACCAACCCTTTAGGCTTTAAATAGCGATAAAGGAAATGGTACTGTCTGTAAAGGGGTCTGGCATCCAAGCAGACTTCAGCTCTTGGCCTTCTTTTTCCTGTCAGATTTCAAACATGTGTGAAGTCAGTTGAATATTTTCATAATGAAGTTAACATAGTACATTCTCATGTACATTCTATGTCTCAGACATGTAAAAAACTACTAGGGCTATACAAGCAAGAAAAGGCATGTGTATCTGTAGAGGAGAGAGGCCACTGTGAGTCAGGAGTTCTGCTTCTTATTCTATTTATACATTTAGGTGCTGTAGGTTAGCCCCATACAAGGAATTATTTTCATAGCTAAAAATTCTCCCTGCTTCTGACCTACTGCAGGGATTTCTGATGTCTGAAATACAGAAACAGGTAACAACAGTAGCTGTTAACTCCCTTTGAAGAAGCAGCTTTTGAAAAGGAAGTTCTTTGAAACAGACTGTTGACAGTAAAAGAAACAAGATTTAAAGAAGACATAATGATGAGTCGATTCCTCTTTTTTTCTGTCCTCTGCACCCCCACTCCGAGCGCAGTTCTTTCTGGCCCACCAGCTGAGTGACTGTCCCAGTTCCTACTTTCATGTTTGTCCCTCCAGAGGAGCCTGGTTCTTTGCACAGATTCATTTCAAGGCAGTCTTCTGTTTCACACCATCTTGTTCAAAGTGTACACTAAGCTAGTATAATAATTTCTTTATCTATATTCTTGGCCCAACCTTCCAGAAGCCGTTGTGAAATCAGTGTTTGTTTGTAAGTGTAATTAAAACATTTTTTAAAGGCAAAACCTCTTCTATTTCAGGGAATTTGATTGTACTTGTCAGTTGCTAGTTTTCTTAACAGGGCAACAATGTAAAATTGTTGCTCTTAACTTTTCTTGCTTCAACATCAAGTTTATTATGGATTATGAGCTAATATGTAAATAAGGAAAGAAAAAAGCATGGCTTTCAATTTAGAAACAGCTATTTACTTTGTCGGTGTCAAATTTAGACATAGTCATCATCCCATTGTTTCAAGAAGTTTGGGGGTTATGTCATAAACTCCATGCAAGTTTGTTACTAAACTAGTTCAAGACACAGGCTGTAGAATAAAACCAAACATTGAGACTGAGCAAAAAAAATTTCTGGTTTGCTTCAAAGCTCTTCTTCCACTATAAAATTTATAAAAACTGAACTTACCATGCTACCATGAAACATGAATCAAAACTCTGTATTAGATGAAGGATAAGGGAAGCTTGGAGATTTAGTATATCAGTTAGTGGAATAATACAATGAGTTTTTTATATATGAACAATTTTTATGAGTCTTGAGAAATATAAAGTTTGGGCTTGAAGTACACTGAACAGCTTTAAAAATAAAGAGGAAATATACAGCAATGGAGTGTTCAGTGTGTTAAGCGATAATTTCATGATGCCATTCTGAAGCACAAATTGGTTTATTTTTTGTTGCTTCCAAATGTTATTAGGACAAATACTTTTTATTGATGTTTATGAATAGTAACTGACATTTCAAACTAAACCTTACCTCTGAAGATTGTTCTTTGTTAGATTTGTACATGACTGAAGGCTCACAAAAATGTCCTGTAATGAAAGCATTTTACAGTGGTTGAATATCAATGTGCAGTATGCAAAGTTCATTATAATGCTGAGCATACTAGGAAATGTGTCAGTTTGTAATATTTATGGCTGATAATGTCATCAGAATAAGTTCTGATTTATTGCCACATACACAGCAAGAGGAAGATGACACTTAAATAAAATTAGTGTTTTCATATTTCTTTTTACAGGTTTCCTACATAGCAGAAACAAACACTTATCATTAAGAAGGCTGAATTAAAATTTAGCGCAATAACCATGAAAATATTGTCATTCACAGCATACCTGTAATGTAATACATCCCGTGCAGTATGAATCTCTGGAGAATGTCTCCTTATCTTCTTTTGTTCATTCACTTATATTTCAGACTGCACTCTATTCCAATATCTTTATTTAGGACAATAGCACGGCTACCAACTCCAGCTGTGTTTTGAGAATGACTCAGAGAACTTTAGGATCTTAGATGTTCAAAACAGATATCCCTACTGAGCAGCTACCCAGAAAAGCATTAGGCAATTTGACAACATGTTGCAGTGCAAGTTATTATAATTGATATGTGGGAAAGGAGATAAAAACAACTCTAACAACAGGCGAAGAGACTCAGCTGCTAAAAGAAAATGCCAAAATCACAGGTCAATGCTACTTTGCTTTGTGGCAGATAGACATAATTTGTTTCTTTTCCAGAGAGGAAAGGAATGCCTTTGTTACCCTTTACTCAAATCAAACTTGAAGTATATCCAAGGTACCTCTATGCATTTTTGATAACAGAAAAGAATCCACAACTTTTGTAGTTTTAGAGTTTTCCCATTACTGTCATAACCAAGCTGCATTTTCAAAACTAACTTCAGTAGTTTTGAAATATTTTCTTTCTGTACCAAAGCAAAGTTGAAAAATATGGTCTACACTATGTATAGATAATCACGTTCACCATCCCAAAGCTGTGATTCCTATCCTTTCCTCCCTGTTTTCAGGTAACAAAACACAAGAATGATTTTTTGAAACTAATTGGGATATGCTTCTGCGTGATAAAAAAACTTTACTGATGAAAATAGCAAGGTTTGACATAATGAAAACAGCATTATTTTTGAAGAATAATCTAAAGAGGACATCCTCAAGACCATACTCAAACTACCATCTTACGTCTGAGTCCCGTGTTAAGGTTTCTGACTGTCATTATCCATTTCAGCTTAGTTTATCCTTTTAGGGAAGTTTTTAAAGCTTCTGCTTATGTGCAGAGATGACCTAGCTAGAACAAGAGCTTAATTCTCAGCTGCTGCTCTCACAATTTAGAGTTAGGTTCAGATATATTTAATAGAAGGGTCTCCTCTGAGATACTTGACATAGAGAAGTTCCCAAATACAAGGTTAAGAATTGTTCAAACCCCCAGTGTTGTAGCTGTAGGTCAAAGAGAGTTTTGCTACTTGGTCACCACAATGGGACAGAGCTGACTTCAGCTCTCTAAAGCTGGAGAAATCACCTCTCTGTCAGTGACACTTTTCCTGTGCTAACCATTACATTACAAAGACAAATAGAAAGGATCATGGTAAATGCAAAAAATTTTTACTGGAAGCTTTTTTCCATTCTTTATTTTTTTTCTGGAAGGGAAGACATAGCTGGAAATAGCAGGAGATTCATATGTGAGTGATTAATAACAATTACTAATTAACATCAATTCTTAAGATGAAGAAAAATCTAAAGCACTTCTTTGCAAAAAACAAGACTCCATCAACACATCATGGGATATAGGTTCCTCCATCATTATGGCCCTAAAGTTGAAAGTATTGCTGAGTTGTTTCTGCCCAAGGAGATGGTTCCTGCAGATTTGAAGACCTGTCCTGGGATAAACTTTGTAAGACATTGCTCATCCTTAGCCCTGTTAATAGTTATGATGGGATCAAAATATTCTTGTGTCCTTCTTCTAAAAAGAGATGTAGATAATCTGTCTTGAATGGGGGGTATGTTGTACACCACTCCCTTCCTTAGAGTCCAGAAATAAAGGAACAAAGGATGTAAGTACTTTTGTCTCTCTCAAGGCTGAAAGATAAAGAAGCATCCTCAGACACTGAAAACCCAACTACTTGGTGGACAGTGTGTACTACATGTTTTATTTACACTCCTTATCAATTTCTTAAGAACCAAAAATTAATGAGAGCTAAATCTGGCTGCTCTCAAATCCTCTGTGGCCAGAGAGCAAGTTCACTTTTCAGGCTGCAGCAGTGGTACAGGATTGCTCATGTAGGTAACAGCTGTCCAAGGGTAGAGAAAGGAGTCTGCATGAGGATTTCTGGTCTACTAGCTCAGGTTGCTTGCCAGCACATCTGTGTCAATTCTTGATTACTTCTGGCATACAGTTCTTGGGGGAGAGCTGAGCAGGGAAATCTCATGAAATCTAAAATAACCTTGATCAAAATAAGTAGGTTGTTTTGTACTGCTTACTTTAAATGTCTAAGAAACAGTTCAGGATATATCTACAACCTCCTTCCTTTTCTGAAATTTAATCTGACTGAGGGATTCCACATGATCAATCCTTCCTCTCAGATATCCAGAAGAGATTTGTTGTTGTGTGTGCCTGGAGCAGGAAGATGCATCTATTTTGCTTTGGGCACAGTGAGCTCCTGTGCATGCAGCAAATAACCCTCAGTGTGTTTTTTGGCAAGGGTTAGCACTACAGGACTATGACTGCTGTCCAGGATTTTGTTTTTCTAGGTGAGAAATGTTGGAGCAAGGCAATGTGATTTAACCTATCTGCTCAGAGCAAAGGCATTTCTTTCTCTCCCTCTCAATCCTTCATGAATGTGGAAAATCTATTAAAGTAAACTCTACCTTTGCTGTTGCCACCTGCCCTTCTCCCACAGGAACCCTGTCTTCTTGTATTTCTATCTTCACTATCAGGGAATTCCAATATATTTGGCCACTTGCACTGTTTTCAAGAACACAGAAAAAAATATCAAAGGTCAGGTGGGGAAGAGGAAGGACTGGATCAGAAAAAGTCAAACCTACCCTGAAGACCAACTGTTCCCACCCTGTGGTATTTTTGGCAATATGTAGCAGGTGCAGGTTTGCAGTGTTATTTCAGCAACAGCCAGGGTTTTAAAGCCTTACCAACCATGTCTGGTAAACACATGTGCTCTGGCAAAATTCATCCATCACAGCATCTTCAGCTGTGCACCTTTCCTAGCAAACTGTCCTGTAAACCAAAGGTATTCCTCTGAACGGGAGAAATATTTGTTGACCTGAAGGCATCTGCTTAGAGAAAAACTGTGATGGCTGTTCTGGGAAGTGTGTCTAACAAATGTTAAACTCAAAATTTTGACCTTTTAGACCCTTGCAGTATATGGTGTAATTTCTTCAGGCTAAAACTATCTAGATCTATAAAGCTAAAATAAAGCCAGTTAAAGCAAGTTAAACTCTAGTCACCTAACTATTGTCCAATTTTCTGCTTCAACCAAGATTAGCTACAATAAGACTAGACAAGTCTAGACAAGGCCAAGCAAATGCTTAGGCCTTCATATACCTCTCATGAATGAGTGTTTTAAGGCTGCTTAAAGAATCACCATCAAAGGTATTGACAAAACCAGGTTTAATATCAAAGAGGCAGCATGACAAAGTTTGCTGGGAAGATTCAGTCTACTTTTTACTAGATGCTTAAAGCACACCAAGAAAAAGCAAACAAAAAATCTCAAATCAATCAATTAAAACCCAAAACTATCTATGCAGAGACTTGAGGGGGGTGTTGGGGGTGGTAGGATGGGACAGGAAGAAAATTATAGGAAAGGATAATGAAAAAAATATGGAAGACCCTTCTGTTGAGTCACAAGTTTCAGAGTAGATGCCTGTGCTAACTGAGCCAAGACTTGACTCATTATGCCCAAAGGCCCAACAGCACTTAGCAGCATTAAAACTTAACTGCAGCTAGTACAAGGATATGGTCCATTAATAGCAGTGGGATCAGCACAGTACAGAGCTACACCATGATGAACCTTCTTCTGCTAAGGGAGTATATGTCTCTCATACAGGGTTGGACTTTACAGACTTTACTAGTTGTTGATTCCAGGATTTAATGTGTTTACTAAAAACTTTGCTAAGCATCACTCTCACACTTCACTCTCACAACTTATTTCAAAATAAATCATATTCAATAAATCAACTGCTAAATCATAGCAGTTGTATATGAGAGAAATAATTTTAAATGTTCTAGATTAGTGAATGTGTTCATTTGTGTTTTTCTTCAACAAAGTCAAATAACAGGGTTGTGAGGCTTGGTTGGTAAATATTTTTTTACAAAACAGAAGTGTTATTTTTGTGCCACTAACAGGCTTAGCTAAAGACTGTACACCATTTATAACACCTTAAACACAAAGCTTGTGTTTTCATGAACTGTGTTAATTTAAAATAAATCCTCTTCTGAGCTGATTAGGAAGGTGTATTAATCCCAAATAATTCCATGTTGAGCTCACTTTTTAGATGAAGGCCCTAAATTCCCATTGTTCTGAATCTTTTGTGCTTGTTTATATGATAATGGTGGAAATACTACTAAAAAGATTACACCAGAAGTTGCTGTGATTACTAACACGTGTCATATTATAGAGCTAGATTCTTCCTTCAAATCCTCAATATGTGGTAATGTGTATTTAGTAGATGCTGTGTACACAACCCTGATTCTATACCTCAAAATAGAGGGGGCAGGGATGGTGATGCTCCTGAACAATACCCTGAGGAAAGCCAAGTCACAAATTACTTAGTTTGGATCAGAAATATGCAATTTATGAAATCTTAAATAAAAAAACAATCTCTTCATTCACAGGGAGCACTGAAGAAATTCTCTCTAGGATAAAAGAAAACTAGAGCACTTCAGTAGTGTAACCTTTATTATTATATTATATCCAACTCCAGCTGAATATTCTGAGACTAATTTTCCCCTCTTGTTATTATTATTCCCCTCTTAGTTATTAGTCACTACCAGGTCATATTTCAACTTGAGTTTTCAAATATGCAAAAGCTATGCTAGCAGAACCAACATGGTAAATTAGTTAAACTCTTACTTTAGCATTGTCTTATGCACCTCCTTTCTCCATCCATCCATCTTCCATGTCTCTTTTTGGAATGTATGGAAAGTTACCTTAGGAACAAAAGCAAGGTTTAGACAACTGTTCCAAGACCAACAGTTTAAAAACACTGCATTCTGGGCACACTAATCTAAATTTTGCCTACAGAGGCTGAGAAAATTTAGGGCAAGAAATGAGCATTTGTAATCTATTAATCAAAATATTATTAAGCCATGCAGTGTCTTTACTGGTAAGGGAGGAAAACACCTGTAAATATCGGTTGAAGTTTAATCACTATAATGAGTTTTTGGCACATTTTTCAAAACACCTGCTAGCAATACTGCAACATCCTTTCTAAGAAAGTGGATTGCTACTAATTCAGTTCTGATTTTGTGAATAATATCAGATTGTCACTAGTCTTGAACTCCTTAGGGCACAATAGTTTTGCATTATCATGTCTAGACTACTTTATAATTTGTTAGAATGGGATAGCTTCTGAAGGAATATCATCATTTATCAGGAAGTAAACATGAAGGGTCCTGATGTACAAGTGATCCGTGGGACTGTCATGGTCAGGCAACATATAGCAGTCTTCTTGTTTCCGTGTTCAAATGCTGTAACAAATTGTCATTTCTACAACAGTAAGAAACATAGTTACAACCTGGAAGTTTGACTGTGATCTGCTATCCTTAAGATAATTTTCTGCCATGAAATCGAAAAATTCTGTGTTTTTGCATGCCATTGTCTTCTAGCCAAAGAAACCTTTGTTAAACTGCAAAGAACTCATTCTCTTCCATATCTTTTCAGTAACTTTATTCTGTGTCAATCTTTCTCCAAGTGTTCCTAGAGAAAGCAAATTAAGTAAAGGAAAAATATAAATTGCATGTCAGGAGTTATTAGGAGAGAAATGAAGTACAAAACATAGAAAAGTAGTGTGCCATGGAATAAATTTATGTTTCGCCTGCTACTTAAATCCTGGCTCCCTATCTCAGGGATATGAGAACAGGTTGAAAGGTCAGGTTCAAGAAGGTCTCTACATTAATCACAACGATGGGCCTTCTTGCATCCAAGAAACAACTAAATAAACTAGGACTATCAAGCAATCAAGGGAGATATGATACAGGTCTAAAAAGTCAAGGTGTTTAAAAGAGAGTGAATCAAATATATTATCAGCAATTAAATAATGATGATGATAATAATAACAATAGTAGTAAAGGTCACAATTCCTCTTACAATATCCACTCCAGAAAGATGACAGTTTAAACTAGTTGAAGGGAAGACTAGATGTGTGTAAGGAAGAGAAATCTAACGATACACAGAAGTGAGGCATCGCTTAGAAAGCTTCCAAAATGGTTATCGATTGACAATGCACAAAATATACCATACATGCTAAATTTAGTCTTCTATCTTGTAGTTTTTTAGCTGCTAATATAGGCAAGGTACTTAAATCTTTGACCTAAGCCACTAGAGCTGCTTTTACATGCTTTGTGACTTTTCCTGCCATTTCTTTCAGTGCCTCTGAAGCCTTTCAAACAGGCCTACAACCTCTTTATCTGCTGTCACTGTTCTGCTATAGTGCTATAGCAGAATAGTGCTATAGCTATAGCTTTTCAGAACAGGTGTGCAACTGGGAGCTGTCACAGGTAGAAGAAGTGGAGATCATTCACCAGGACAGAAGTGGAGATCATTCACCAGGGCAGTGGAGGAAAATTCAGTGCATTACTATAAGGTTATTATTAAGCTAAAACTAGGTTGATTATAATTTTATGAAGTTCATGCTCTGTGAACACAGACACTGAAAGTCATCCCATAGGTTCATTGTCAGTTATTTGGTTCAAGTACAAGAATCTGTCTATGATGAAAAAGAAACAAGCCAGTAAAACATGTTGATTTATACTGATCAGAACATGACCAGTATTTTCACTTCAGTACAAGGGAATTTTGGCCTCATGGTCCGACAAAGCCCATTCCTTTGCAGAGGGCTATTTCACTAAGTTCTTTTTATTCTTATGGGCAAGTGATTATTCCATCAAACACTAATTAATTTCTCGAATCATTCATATTGAAATCAAACATAACCTTATCACTGCTGATATAATTTGCAAAATATTCATCAAGATAATATCAAATATTTTTGAAAGGCATTCTAGCTTCAAGAGGTAACTTTCAAGATTCTGTGTTTTCCCTGTACCTGCTTTTCCTTTTTCCCAGGTTTTAAGTTTCCACTGTTCTAACTGGTGCTTTTTTGTTATTACTTAGGTTATTATACATGACTGGTCAACAATATTTTATATTGCCTTAAATAATTACTTTTTCAGATAATCCCTGTATGTGTAAATACACCATGCATGTAAATAACTGGGGTTTCTGAGCCCTGAACAAATTTGGAGAGTGTATATTGCTATCAAACATTGCCTGTTCCATTACTGGTTGAAATATTTTATTAATATTTTTGTGTTTATGTGGTACCCACATGTTTATATTAAATTTTTAATGAATATGTGTGCAAATCTTATTTATTTATTTTTAAATTTGGAGTAGCTGAAGTAAGACAAAAAAATGTCTTTCTTTAATATTTTCACAGAATGGGTCAGGTTGGAAGGGACCACAGAGTGTTGCCTGGTCCAAGCTCTCTGCTCAAGCAGGGTCATCCCTGAGCACGTGGAACAGAATTGTGTCCAGATGGTTCTTGGATATCTCCAACAAGGGAGACTCTCCACAACATCTCTGTACAATCTGATCCATTCCTCAGTCACCCACACAATAAAGAAGGTCTTCCTTATACTCAGGTGTAACTTTCTGTGCATCAGTTTTGGTCCATTGCCTCTTGTCTTATTGCGTGGGACCACTGAAAAGAGCCTGGTCAATCCATTTGACACGCACCCTTGAGATACCTACATAAATATCTATATAATTTTTCAATGATGTTTGGCCTGCAAGACTTAAAGCAGCTTTCCTCGCTAAAGTAGATACTGTGATCATTTGTATTTAACTCAGAAGTTTTAGGCCTCAGTGGAAATATGTGGCTTTCTAGAAAGCATATGTATATAACAATAACCAGTGAAGTAAATGACCATTTAGCCAATGTCACTAACTGATCTTGTAACAGTAAGAGCTATAACAGTTCCATCCAAGAAAAGAATTTTGTTTTAGTAACAGGCTGCCTAAAGGCACCTACACTAACTACCCCAAAAGAATAGTATGTTCAGTGCAGAATACTGCCTTACCACTATTGTACTACCAAGCAGTTAGTCACCGTACTGTAGATTGAGAGCTACTGTATGTACCTTTTATTACTGCATATAAATACTGTTAAGGACTTGAGTTTGAGGCTGCATACCCGCTTCAAAACTTACATTCTTTAATCTTGTTCTTTGAGAGAAACAATCTTAGTTCATTTGTTAAACTAGTTGATCTGCAAGCTGTCACATCTTCAGAATGACTGGTAGGTAACACAACAGCATCTTCTCCATTAGCAGTAAAGCATCCCTAAGATTGCTTTTTCCTGTAATTATGTTTTTAGCTTTATCCCTTCCAGGTGACTCTTGGCAAGACTCTAGAAGCAGTCATTTGAAGATTAAATGTTTCAGCTCCTTGAGAAATTATTCTTGATTTGTCCTTCAATCACAGATTTTCTACAGAGACTGCAATTTTACAAGCATTTTGGCTTAGCAATCAAGGAGTGGAAAATGATTGGAAATAACCAGCACCCTTTAATTTTTTTTCTTTTCCAGAGACAGTATTTCAGTAGTCCATGAAAATGCTCATGGAATTTCAGAAGTGTCATTACCCAAAAGCCAAAGTTGTGGGAACATAGTGACATAAATGTGATGAAACTGATGTCATCCAATACCAGTGGAAATTAATAGGACCTGCACAGCCAATTCAGTCCCCAGTGACAATAGAACACAATGATATGAGACTTCTTAGGATGAGTGAAAAAAAAGGATATAAATATTCCAGGAAAAATTTGTAGAGAAATAAATGTCACTGCAAAAACCATTATCTATTTTGTACAGAAGAAAAATAGCTGCTATTGAAGGAGTGACTATACAGAAGCTCTACTTACAATTCCTGGCCTTCAGAAAAAGTTTTCTTTGATTTATTTTTGTATTTGTTTTGACTTATAATCATACTTGTTTGTAGTGAATAACTCAGCCTGCTGCTCATTTACTGGAAAGAGCATTTTGGGGTTTTGAGTAGTTTTTGAAATAAAGAGAAATAATATTTTAACCAAAACATCGAGATCTTATGATATTGTCAGCTGAAGGTTACTAAATTGAATGAGTGAAATAGATTCCCTGGGTTGAAAAGGCTTGTAAAATTTAGAAGCACAAAAAGTTATCAGCTTCCACCAGAGCTTTCTAAATTGAACAATAATAGTCTTGTGAAAGACTGGTTAACCAACAGCAAGAATGTTGAAGTTTAGATTATTTTATTTCATCATGCCATGGATCTTATAATACAAGATTTAATCTTTAGATAAGAACTAATTATAAAGCTCAAAAAAGAAAAAGCTTACATTTCAGGTTGTCCTAAAACTGTTCTGCATAATGTATCAGAAAAAAGCCTCCATGAATGTAGATTTGTGGTGGAAATTTCATCTGGTAAAGTCTGATATTATACCAGACCACTTGTTCTCTACTGTAAAGCTAGATAAAAAAGTAGAATATAGTAACTATTATAATAATCGCCAACTGGAAACGCACATTTTTGCGACAAATAAATGCTTGGCATTTATGAACATTATCAACTTTAATTTGAAAGACTTGCTTTTTACATCTATAGAGTTGGGTTTAAATAATAGCATCTCATCAACTTCTTCTGAGACAGAGTGGGAAGGACTTACCACGGCTCTCCAGAAGTATTCATTCAGACATAACGAGACCTATATGGATGAGCCTTCTCACAGACTTCCATTTTCATGTGCACCAGGTGCACTTTATATTCCTATGTGATTATGGAAAGTGGGTTTGGTAGCACTGAGTTTTGCACTGCAACCTGACGAGAATGTCAAAAGAGACCTGAAATAAATCAAACTTTAAATTTCCCCCAAATTTATCAAATCATAGAGTGAAACTTCTGCATGAAAACTTGTTAGTCAGGTAAAGAACTGGGACTTCCTGAAAGTGCAACTGAAAATCTGTGGTGTCCTTTCTTTAATTTCCCATTTTCATTTTCTTGATCAAGTCATGCACACTCATTTTCATTTTTTTTTTCTTAAATAAAGACATATAACTTAGATATATATATCCAGAATTTCACTTACAAAATTAGTTAATGATCATTGAAATAAACATACAACTTTGAAATTTATTTCTAGAAAGCTCATCCTATAGAATTTGAGCTAAATTCAATGTTATGATTAGTTCTTTATTGTTCAGAGATTATTTTAAAATCATTCAGCAACTATAGCCCTTCAAGACAATAAAAAAATGTTGGGGAGCAGATCCTGATCAAGGATAGTATCATAAACTATGTAATTTGTGTGATTTTAGTCAATTGCTTACAACCCACATAGACTGTGCCCCTGATGGAGGCTGTGACAGCAATGCTGCTAAAGGTGAAGGAACTTCCTAGAATAAGTAGAGAAATTTTTTTGCATGGCTCAGTAGCATGAGAAATAGGTATCGTGAGGTGTAGTTTTTGATGTAGAGGTTTCTCAGCTCAGTGTAATAGACTGTCAGATGTAAACCAGCATGTGAATAGGTAGAACTATTAAAATAATTGCAGCATAGCTTCTGAGAACAAAATTACAAAATCATATTTTTTAAAAACCATCAAAGTACAAAAAAAGGCAAATTTGTGCTGGTGAAAGGAAGAATAGCATACTGCAATGTCACCCATAGACATTCAAGTGGATCACCTAACAGTGAACTTGTGGTCTAAGACCTACCTATTGCTAAAATAATGCATCTTGACATGACTAGACTATCCTGCATTGCCAAGAATTTATTAGCTCTTAGTTGAAATGGTCATCTTTTTAGACTAAGGCTTTATCAAAAGACTGTAATTTTCTCTGTAGTCACTCATGCCTTAAATACATGGAAATATCATAATATTTTTAAGTTTATTAATCACCAGCCACTTGGAAGCGTAATAGTCCATTCTTTTCTTGATGATTTTCAGGGCTGTAATGAAGCATCACTGGAACTCTGTCAGAACACTGACAAAGTCTTATTATTGGTAAATAACTCTACTGCTAAATTTGGGAGACATAATTCTATCCACAAATTAATGGGAAATGAGAATAAATACATGTTCAGTTAACAATTCCGTTCACATACTGCATAATATTGAAAAGTAAACTTTAGGTAATCCATAATTTAATCTTGCAGGCAGAAGTCGCTAATCATTATTATTCATTTGTCAAAAAGTTTTAGAATTATAGGAGATGTATCATTTGTCAGATATGAATACATGGAAGTTATCAGGCAAGGTCATTTGTGATAGCTGCCTCGATATTCTCCAGTAGCAAGGTTTTAAAAATATTAAGCTATAGAAATTACTCTTTTTTTTTTTTTTTACTAATAACAATTACATAGTTGCTGTTTTTGTGAAAAGTATGATAAATTTAGGAAAGTTGGAGTCATCCTCTTTTTCACAAAGGGCAAAGAGTTTTTTATTGTATAGTCTTTACAGCTGATTTTTTATATTACAATATTTGTGATATGGTGCATTAGTGTGTGTTAAATCACAAAGAAAGACATTACTACAATTTTTGGTCATAAATTGGCACCATGGCAAACAGAATAAGCAAAAAGGAATTTCATTTTGCGAAATGCGTTAGATTTCAAATGCCTGAATCTATATTTTGATGTAATATAACTGAAGCAACTAAACTTACTGAGTTATGTTGGTTAAAAAAAAGGGCAATGGCAACCATTTCTGAAAATAGATTCCGATTATTTAGAAATTTTAACTGAAATATGTGCACTCACACAGGTCAGGAGTCATGTATTAGGTCTAAAAATACATCTTGAAATGCTATTTTTCTTGATTTCTCAAAAAGCTGTAGAACTTTTAATGCTTGCTTCCACCTCAGAAACAGCATCAATATTAGTCCCTGTGAAGAAAATTAACTCTATCCTAACCAAAACCAGCACACCTTCTCACACCCTCCTGGAGAAACTGTTATGACTTTCCCCTCAGACAGTTCTCCCTGTTTGTGAGTTTGGCTGCTTGGGCTCTGCAGGTTGGATTTGTACATTTCAGCGGTAATTAATTTCCTGTAACTAAGTAAGTTTCAAATGAAGGTTGGAGAGGAAGATCTAATGTGTATTTTGCATATACTGAAACATCCAAATCAACATTAAAATGAGGTCACATCTTGGTTCTGACATAAATAATGTGTTTTGTCTCATTTAAATCTTTCTGGCTCTCCACTATGTTCTGCCCTTATGAAATGTGTGTATTTTGTGACTGCACTTTTAAACAGAATCAAGTGTATAAATCTACTCAATACATAAAATTTTACCATTTCTGACCAACAGAAGGAAGCCCTTGATTAAAATGTAGTCACTTTTTAATGTTAATTGGACTGAGAATCACACATATAATAGACTTTGGCTTTAAAAAGGCTTCATATTGAAGCAGGTTTTGGACACTGCCTTTTTCATCTACTGTATAATTGAATCTATAAATTACTGTCTCAAAATGCACAACAATCCAAAGAGCATTTCTAAAATCTTATACTCAAAAACTGTGAGGATGAAACAGGTGCTTATCACATCTTTCAAAAACATTTTTTGGTTCATTTCTCATTTTAGTCATGGAGGAATGAGATGGAATAAACAGAAAACATTTAATTTGTATATAGTTTCGTATTCTACCACTGTGCACATTTATCTGAGTTGTCTTTCAGTTAAGATACATTTATCCTTGCTTATTTACAAAAATAGTTCTGATAAAGCACTTTTAACTAAAAAAATAGTGATTATGGGAATATTAAACCATGAACTAAGATTATCGAAAATATAGTATCAGTTCATGATACTATAGTTTAAACATGTCAAAAATCTGAGAGACTTATTGAGGGGCTGAGGGAGCTCTAGAATACAAATACTAACCTGTTGCTTCTTTTTTTTGTGAAAGGAAATCTTGTATCACATCTTTGCAGCATATAGTATTTTTCTCAGGTATAAGGTTTAGGAAATTTTCAATGCTGTATATGAAAAATTAAATATGATAATTTATTTGCTAGTTCTGGAAAAATTGTCTACATGAACTTCATTATACCTTCTTCCCTTTAAGATGATACCATTCTTAGCAGATGCAAAAGCCTAAACTTCAGCTTGTGAATATTATTAAAGAATATTTTTATGAAATTCTGTCCTCAACTAACCTGGTACAGTGTAACTTTTTCTGAAATTAAACTTTCATTTTCCATTGACACTCATCAGATAAAAGGAATTAATTTCTTAAAGTGGCCATCTTGAACACCTGGACAACTGAATGACTGAGACTACAAAACCTGTAAAATCACAAAGGTTGAGCCATAATCCTACTTCTTGATGTTTAACTATGAAACAAAGGGGATCTTAGGGAAAATTTATAATAAGTATGCCTGAAAACTTAAATGAAATCTTGTGCATACAGCAAACAATTCAGAACTACAACTAAAATAATTCTACTTTAATTCTACTGCCTTTCATGGATTTACATTGATTTATACCATTTCCAAAGACCAAAGTCTTGAGAAACTGATTTTCTCCAACTGTGATGGTTGACAAAGTAGATGAAATGCTCTACACTATGAAAAATATCTTTACGTCCCCAAAAGAAAGACTTGAAACTGTTTCACTACAAGTATAAATAAACTGTACACAGCCATGAATCTCACCTTAATGCTACTATGTCCTTAACCATACCGTAACAAGTAGCAGTTTTGAATACAAGGAAAAAGAAAACCCAATATATTTTATTTTACTGTACAGAATAACTAATCATCATTATTATCAAATGTTAACAAACTATTTAAATCAGAGAAATGTGATTTTTTTTATTTTAACTTAACTGTAGATATTTAAAAATTGCAATTTGATGAGAAATTATCATGTCATTTTTCTCACACACAATATTTTGCTTCGTATCATATCAAATATTAAATTATATTTTTTTCTCAGATCTCAGAGAAATGGGAAAAAAAAGAAAACACAAAAAGGCAACGGAACCACTAATTTGGAACTAATTTTTTCAAAAATTTTTATGTAGAGCTTCTTATCTGAAAAAGCATATCAATGAGAGAGTAAGTTAGCTGAGAGAATTGCGAAATGAAATGCTTTTGAGGTGCTTATTGGATAAAAGGCACCTATGTTTCTGATTATAAATCTGTGCATGTAACTCCAAGCATAAACGTATAAAATAAAATTTAGGGCCTGATTTTTAGAAATCATCAAACTTTTCCTAGACATGTTGTGCAAAGGTACTTTGGCATAATACAAAACTTTTAAACATTTGAACAGAAGTTCAGGAAAATTCCCGTATGTCAACATTTACCTCACTTGAGAGACAAGCAACCACGAATCAGAAACATTTTCTTAATAATTTTAATATATTTAAAGAGCGGTTTGATGTGGAGAAACACTGCCCATTGAGTAACCATGGATTTAAAAGTTCATTCAAATGGATTGTCAAATATTTATATTCTGAATTGAAGAGGGGAAAAGTTGTTCTTTTGTTCTGGAGGAATATCAGAACCATTGTCTTGTCAACATTTGATCAAATTCTAGCCTGAAAACTTATTAATACATTTATCTGTTAGTATAATTTTATATGAATATGTAAACATACTGTCACACAAATATCCATTTTGTTAAAAAATAAAAAAGGTTCCATGAATTCTGCCTTATTTTTTGATCCAGAATTGACATTAAACCTGGAAAGATCTGAAGAATATGTAAAAGCTTCCATCCTTCTTGTTTCTGGTCCTGGGCTCTTTGTATCTTGAAAAATAACTGTGGAGTTTGCTTCCAGGCAGTTTACAATGATTAAGGTTTGAACAATGTCAAGCAACCTCTTCTACCAGTACTCTTGATACCTAAATTGTTAATGTGTAAAAAAATCAATAATGAAAGTAGTCTGAAATAAGCAGCATAATTGCATATCATATGAAATTTGATTTACATCTTTGGTGAAAGGAGAATTTGAGATGTTTAAATTAGTCATGGATTTTGTGTGTGTTGAAAATTACATCAAATATTCAAGTTGACTGGAGCACCTGTGGCTAAGTCTACAGAAAACAGCAGTGTCATGGTACTGAGCAATGCAGTGAGTGTTTAAGCTAGACACAATGCACTTTATAAAACATTTGGGGATGGTCGCATAAAGAAGTAACAGCAAAGATTGAATGAATAGCCATTAACACAGGTTATAAAATATGCCAGGTGGAGGAATTTGGCTCAACCTCTTGTGGATGTGAATGACTCGGTGTACTGAGCAGAGAGGGAAACATCATCTTGAAGAGAGAGAGAGGTGAAGTTCCCAGTGAAAAGAAGACCTACCAGTAGCACAGTAGGTCAGCGCTCTAGACGCACTGCAGACGTGCTGCTCAGTGACACTGCCTGCTCAGAACAGTCTCAGTTACAGGCCCTGACAGCACCACGGAGTTCTGTCTCCAGATGCAGAAAAGAGTTGCTCTGCAAATAACTTCAGATAGATTGAGAAGAAACAGTTGTGTCTAATCAGGATGCAAAAATCCAAACTGTCTTCTTTCTTTAGCCATGTGTGTTTCAATAGGTCCAGGTTAAGGAGGAAGGAAAGGAGAGACAGAGGATATGAGGATAACCGCCTCTTCTGTCTGCTAAGATTTGAAATCACAAATTTGAACATCCCTCCTGTGAATATTTTATTATTGCACTCCAAGGTATTCTGAAGACCCTCCTGGAGGTAATATAGCATGAAGCAGTTCAACACTCACTGGTCCAGAGAATATGAACATGACTTTAGACCACATTTAAGAAAATCACTTGGGAATCAGTCTGGTTCTACATCTGGCCCTGGCTCCATTAAACACTTGAGATAAAAATATAGGTCTTTAAATCAGGAATGGGATTCAGATTCACCTGTCTTAGGCAGGTGCTCTGTTGACTATGCAAAACAGTGAATGTGGGGTTTTGGCCTGTTGAATCAATATGTATAGACTACCCTAGTTTAGCTAAAAAGAGTAAATCAAATTGCTTCAAGTGGAATAAGGAACTGAAAAAAGTGCCCTATATCCTAAATCAATGTTCTAGCTGTTGAAGTGCTAGTTAGTTAAACTTTCTCCTCCCTAAAAAATATTTACCCCTTCTCTGATTTAGAATAAAAAAAAAAAAATAATTGTTTGAACCTAACAGAAAGACAATAAAAGAGATGTGAAAACACATGGGATTTTTTAGTATTCCTTAGTTTCTAGCTTAAGGTACTGAGCTATGCAATGGCATTTTTGGCTACCATTCCTAAACTGTCTGTGTGTTTTATAAATAAGCTACTGCCTAATATGGCAGTTGTAATAGTCAGGTGCTGCAGAACTTAGTGCTGTGATGTCTCCATTCCCTTTATAAACCTACAAGAAAAAAGGATCTGCTTGTAGACAAGGACAGTATCCTAACCCATCTGGATCTAAAGAGTGGCTGAACCAGATGGGAGACATTCACATTCTCCAGCTCCTCTCAAAGAAGAAGCTAATTCCAGGCTCTGGAATACACAACCTAGATGAAGGCTTATTTACTCAAACTTTGGATTATAAGGGACTTTATTGACTTTTACTGTTGTGTTCTGTTGAATCTATTTAAGTGCTTATTTGAATCTCTGCATTAAAAAAAAATCAACCTCCAGTTTTTTACAGTATTGAAGATTCTATTCTAAAGTTATGGAAAACTGAAACAGACTAACTTGCACAACATAATATTTTGTTCAGCATAAAGAAATTGCTAAACTAGGTGCAAAATAGGGAATTGTGATATAATGGTCTACCAATTCAGTCAAATAAAGAGTACAAAATGCCATCAGAATAATTTAAGAAATAACTGTGTCACACATTTTGCAATGTGACATTTTTAAATTGTAAAGAATTGGGGAAAGGAAAACTGAAGGAATGAGGAAGCCAGAAACAAAAGTGAATCTTTAATGACTAAAAGAATGCTTTAAACTGGGTTAAAAGTTGACAGGAGTTAAAAGAGCCTGAAGCCTGGAGCTTCTTCTGTATTTCTTTATGGAGCTGATCTGGCAGAAGTGAGATCAATTATTTCAAAAGGGTTTCAATCAGGGCATAGATAATTTTAAAATAAATTAAAATTATTTTTAATAATTAAAAAAATCCGGAAATATTTATTTATCATTTTTTCCTTTCCTGGAGTGGATAAGGGAACTTAATATGTATGGTTTCTTTAAAGTTAGGGGATAATATATTTGTGAATAATTTTTTCATTATTCACATTCTTCTACCAGTACAACTTGAAATTTATCATACTGACTGCATAAAGCACTTCTGCACAATTTCTCTGACTTCAAGAGTTAGTAAATGAATGACTTAAATTTCTTTGGAAAAAAATAATTCTGAAGTACAATGGATTTCTACTATGCTTCTGAAGGGAAAAAAATGAATGGCTTTTTTCTTGAGTGGAAATGACAGCATATGGGTGAGTAAGATTTTACAGAGCAACAATAAAGAGAATATCCAGCAGAATGCTTTTTAAAAAGAAAATTATAGAAAATTGCCTTTTACAACTGCTGAATTTCACTATTCTACTATGATAAATTGTATATGTGCTACAAAAAACTGTGGGCTATGGGTCAAAGTTGACTCTGTTCAAGAGAAACTGGCTATATCCCCAAGCTAAACTGAATGGAGGTTAGAACTACGTCAATAAAAAAGACTTTGAAAAATTGTCAGTTTCAGTAAGCAAGAGTATAGAATGAGTATCAGTTGAAATACCCAAAATAATTCTGGCTTTCTTCTTTTTTTTTGTCTTTTCTAACTGGGGTGTTTGATATAGAGAAATTATTAGCAAGCACAGAGCACATACACCCTGATAAGTAAGTCTTGTGAAGATCATTCATTCATCATAAACCAAGATGTTGAGAGACTCCAGTATTTCAAGTCTGGAGAAGAAAACTATTTTATTCACTGGAGTGAAATAGTTTCTGATAATAGCTTCAAACAAGGATTGTTAATAAAAAATCCACAAAATAATAGCAATAGAGGAATGCAGACATGACACAATTAATTTTGCTTTTTTTCTGCATAAGGGTCTGTCACTCTTGATATGATACAAATTTTCAGTCACTGCATCATATAATAAGTCCTGGTGTAATCAGCACTTACCTACTGCTGCCCCTAACAAAGTGCCAATAGCTTCTGGAGAAGCATTTACACTGAAACTTTTTCCCCTCCCTTCGCTGTCTTGTGAGGTAAGTAGGAAAATCACACATTTGTCAGTTTTCTGTGTATTTTCTGTCCACTTTAGGCAGTTCTACTGTGTCTTTCATACTTCAGGCTACTCCTTGGTATAAATCCTTATCTATGGGGGGGCTGCAGTGCTGTCCAGTGGCACTGGACATGTCACTGAAAATTCAACATGAAACTCTAATTCAAAGAAAAAGCTACACAGCATATTCTCTGCCAGAAGCCTGGTGTACTAACACAGTGTGCCACAGGATCTAGCATACTTCAGTACATACAGATCCTGTGATCCCTGTATGCAAACACTGCACTGGACTTTTCCCCCTTCATTTGGTCTCATTAGATTAATGATGTGTGCAATATTGTGCACCTTTATTCTCATGTTTTTACTGATCTTTGCATAAATAACATTCTATTGCAGTATGTCTGTACTCTTGAATGCTGTTTTAAAGTAAAAATTATATTCCTTCTACTAATTTCTTACATTTAAGTTTGGACTTATAAATATTTTGGCCATCTTTCTGCCTGTTTTCATAAGGTATGAATCTTATACTTTTTCTTCTTTTCAGGTTCTGTTTTGAGGCATCATACATCATTTTCCTAGCCAGTCACTTTCCATTTATGCTTTATCTCCTCACACTAAGCCAATATGATGCACTGACTTGTCATGTTGGTGTGTGTTATTATACAAATGTAACCAAATGTGACATAACGCAATGCTAGAGGGCAGCTAGAATTACTTCCATTTTCAGACCAGGAAATTATTGTCACTGTGAATATCGCTTCATGAAAGATGCTTCTGACCTGCAACGAATGCCCACTCTTGTGTTTATTCTGTCTTACATAAGGATAAAGAAGACAGACAAAAATGGAATGACATAAGTATCATCCTCAGATTATAATTCACCTCCTCATCATTCCAGATCATATAATTCTTTCTACAAATGATATTGATAAGTATCTTCCAGTTTATAAGGAAGTGAAGCAAAATAGTATGACTGCTGTTTTGCAAATTCCCAAGTGTAAAGAATTATTAAGAACATGAAGAACAAAGAATGAGGAGCCAATCCAGAAGTATGGGCCCAAATGACTTTAGCAGTGACCCACTGAAGAATCCAATGGAACCTAAGTGTGGTTAAATGGGATGGACTTCATTTCATTTTATTCTGCCCATCAACACTACTGTTGTAATTGCAGTAATTAAAACATTTTTGTTTCATTTATTAATTTAATTTAATAGGGGCATCTTTAACTGTATGGACCCAGACAGTACTGTGATGGATGTGGGGAGAGACATTGCTGACATTCACCTCTCAGAGACAAAAGAAAGAACACTCTGCTCTTTGAGCATGTACAGAGAACAATCTTTCTTGCTACCACCAAAATTCCTATGACATTTTTGCATGGGGTGCCAGTAACAAGGAATATTCTTCTTAGTGGCTCTCAGCACGTGGCTTTGAACAGCTCCTCCAAGCTATTGGATGGTGCATGGGCAGGAACTGTCAATCCGGTGAGCACTCATGATTTCACTATAGTTTGTAAGGATAAAACAATGCAGAGAACTGATTGAAGGCATTCCTACAATTCTTGTTTTAAGTATAATCATATGGACCAGGAAGCATGAATGTGTCTTTCCAAATAGACCTGGGAAGCCCACACTGCTGTTATCTGTGTGCTACCTAGATTGTGGATAAATGATGGAAGAGACACTTTCATAGTGCATTTTACAGTGCTTACTTATGAGGTAAGTTCATTAAAAAGGTATGTTGTCTGATTCACAAGCAGAAAGCCAGCATTATTTCACGGCTGTCTGATGAAAAAGCCTGCCATAAAATACTATCTTTACCAGCTTGTCAGCACATTTATTTGAATGATGTTATCATTAGAGTGAAGTGTAATTTACTATCTGAGATATGCTTAAATGCATAATGCAGTATCTTTTGTGTCTTAACAGAGTATGTGTATATATGCTAAAAGGAAAACATATTGAGATGGGTTGATAACATTATCTTCTACCTTTCCAAGACAAATCTTTATTAAAAATCAGCTTGAAGGTGTTTCTCTTTTCCTCTAACACTGGAAGTGAAAGCCACACATACTCCTGTCTGGGACTATGTCAGATTGCTCCAAAGTTCCACTTTGAAAGCTCAAGGCAAATAAACCCTAGCTGAAATCTTGGCATTATTCAAAGAGACATTTAGGGCATTCTAACTCACAACATTAAAGCATCTGTCAGGAAAGGTGCTGTCATTTGCCACCTGATCTAATTACTTCTGACAACAGATGTGAGTTAACTGCAAAAACTTAACATCTTTAATAAGCTGATCAAATTTCATTAACAAAGCATGAATGCTAACAAGATTATAAAATATAATGCAGTTTATGCTCAATGTATAAGTAAGAGTGCAATTACATTTAATAGGTGAAAGGGCAGATTAAGTGGAGGTAAAAGTTACCTTGTTGCTCATCCATGTATTTAGTTTAATTACCAGGAAATTAACTGTTTTTTAACAACCCATGCTTGTATAGCGGCTATGGTGGTTAGTATTCCTAAAATAGTAAAATTCCCCCTATCTTCTAAGGAATATCCCAGCCTATTTGCTTTTCTCTTTCTACAGAATTATTTCAGTTAGAATTTAGAATACAGGTTTTATTAAAGGTTTTATGGAATGTTTCTTCAGGACATAGCATCTCAGACTTGCAAAACTGAAATATTCTGGTAAACTTTTTCAGACTGTAATACCAGGGCTAGTTGAGGAAAAAGAACAAATACCCAGAAATAAAAATGCTTGTTCATTACCTACCCATACCATGTTTACCTCTATTTCGTTAAATCAAGCCTTCAGTTCTCCAAGCATTAAAAAGTACTACAACTCCTTCAGTTAAAAAAAAAAAAAGAAAATCAAATAATTTCTTCATAAATCCTTAAAATTATTATACTGAAAAAATGTTTTTGCAGTAGGCATATTTGATATACAGCCACTGAAATGTATTTATTGCCATCACCATTGAGTGATAAAATTTACTATAAGTTTCTGGTTCTAGGCAAAATGCTATGAGAAATCTCACACTGCATCCATCCTTTATAAAATTGTTAATTTCTTCGTTGCTGTTATTCCAAGTGTTTCACTATAGTTTACGTTCTTAAGTATTAAATGCTTTTTAGGAAAAGTATCAGTATGTTTGACTCAGTCATTAAAACATTATTATAGCATATAAAGTGGGTCACTCTGTTTTTAAAATAGCTTAATGATATATACTTCTATATTTCTATACCTGTAAACTTAATTGTTATGTACCATATACTCAATTAAAGCTTTCATTGTAAACTGCCTCAACTATTCCCACTGTAAGAAACATTGTGTCAACTTTTGGGTTATTTTCAGTTATATCAACTAGTTATGCCACAAAACTGGTCTGTACTTGGTTAATGTCATGAAATTAATGTATCCACCAAAATGGGGTCTACAAAAATTAAATCTGTTTAAGAAAATTAGTGGGGTTTTGTGAAAAGAATTGCATAAGAAAGACATGCTTCGGGCCCAAACTTAAAATATGTACTGTGTGATCTTTCAAATTGCCTTAAGGAAACTGCATCCAGAAAATTCTGAGCATCAACCTCTGAGAATCTCACAGGAATATCTTACATTTTTCTAATGGCAATAAATTTAATGAGCCTCCTCGATATTTTAAGAAAGGCTTCTTTGGTCCCCTTTGCTTTTTGCTTCTGTTTCTCAAAGGGTTTTTTAAAAAAAGACTCAATATTTAAAAGTGGGTATGGACAAGGAGAAATTCAAAATGAGATCAATGTTTTTGAGTGTATATGCGGTGATGAAGGCATCTTATTTGTGCTGCATAAGTTGCAGCCATAAATTAAAACCAAGCAAATACCTCTACTTGGACGTGAATGCATAACTTCAGATCTGATCCAAATTCTTCTTTAGCAGAAGTGCTGATTTCTCACTACTTCCTAGTCAGTAAATTGAAAGAACAAACATTGACACAAACATAAAGAATGATGACAGCTGCAGAAGCCTGTTCTACATTAGGATTGCGTCTGGTAGAATTAAATATAAAATATTTTATAATTCTGTTTTCGCAAAATTAATTTAGTTTGTTCTTTTTTTTTTTTTAATTCTGTGTTAATCTCTCTGAAGAATATAGTGACAATTTTTTCACTAAGAAACATGAGTTAAAAGTGATAATTTAAATCCTATGGATTTTGTGAGATTGTAGAGCATGACTAATAGACTTTCTAAATAAAGCCGTTAGGGACATGATACCAAACAGTACAGTATAAGAATAAGCAAGTAATTTTGGGGATTTCAGCTACTGTTAATCTCTATTTGTACCCTTCTAGACTTCAGCTCTATTCTTGCCTTTGCCCTCTTATGCTTAGTCTTGTGTTCACGGCAGCCCCATGCCATCTAACCTTCTCTTCTTTGCAATAGGTAGGAATCAGGATCCTGTGGTGAGAAAAGTAGCTGTAAGAGAGGATGGAACTCGTATTCTAATTGCTAAGTTCATAATGAGGGACAGGGGATGAATGAATACTTTTCCTACATTAATTCTACTATCTGCTTATTACTTTTAAGAACCAAGTTGAAGTACAAGAATACCTACCCCTTCATCATACTCACCTAAATTATTTGACATTTCCTAAATTATTGGGTAACAATGTATGCTATCCTTGAAATTAATCTAGTTGATAAGGATTGAAAGAGTTGCGTGTTGTTTCTGTAGATTTCCTAGAAGTTGTATCTTAAACAGCACCTTATTTTTCAATCATGCAAACAGCTTGTCCACAGCAAAAGATGAAGGTGTTTACCAAGATTCTTTTTATACATAGATTTTGCCACTGGTCTTCATATAAGCCTTGAATTTTCATCATGACTCTTTTTTCCGCCATTCTTTTTTCTAGTATTTTTTATGAATGTGATTTAATACTTTCCCTGACATCTGTAGAAGTGTACCGTGTACCATGTACCTAAAGTTGCTCAGACCTTAAACAGGTCTTCAATATCCTTCCTTCTTTTGTCTAAGTACACTCAATCTTTCAGCCGCTGTTTCTGGGTGTGAAGTCCAGTGTCAGGTTTTCTGGTCAGGCTGGGAAAGTGTTTCAGTCCTTTCAAAGACCATTATATTATAAAAACCAGATAACACATGACAGGAAGGGCATGTTTATTGGAGTTTACATGCACTGTAAAATCAGAAAGTTGAAGGAGCTTTTTAAGTTTTCTAAATATACTTGGCTTTGGTATCATTTCTCTGTTTCCTACTGAAATACTGAGGTACAAAGTTAATAGCATTTTCTGAAGAGGAAGGAGCTCAGTGACTTGTGTTTGTGTTAAATGCAGACCTTTCATTTTCACTGTCTGGTCTTCACTGACAGGTACAAAAGTTCATACATCTCATACAAACTGCATGCAGACATAATTTGAGAACTTCTTATCTCTATTTGTCAGAGGGAGCCTCAGTTGGCTCTCCATACAGTTTAAGATCAGGTTGAGGTATATAAAAAGACCTCCTTAAGCAGTGTAGCTGGGACTGTTTTTTCCTCAAAGGATAACTAATGCTAAGTCACAAATGATTAAAAGCAGACAAGTAAATGCCTTGATTGTTAAAACCAGTATCCTGGCTGAGAGTGACAGCTCTCCTTCACACAGTCACAGAGGTATTTATAAAATAAATTGCCTTGCAATTCCTTGTTATTCCCAATTCTCATTATATCAGTATGAAAATGGAATCAGATAAAAAGTGATCTTATGGTTTATGCACTTTGTTCTAAAGTGTCTTTTTTGTTTGTTTGCTTGCTTCAGGAATCAGTAGTTGATACAATAAACTTGCCAATCAGTCATAGGAATTTTCACTTCTTTTTTTTCAGTACAACAAATATTCATGGACACTGTTGGTCATGTATTTCATCTGAGAAAAGCAAAATCTTTCTATATCTTTGGGAGACCTGCAATAGCCTGGAAAATTATTATGTTGTCTGTGCATCCACTCTACTCTTCTGCTGTGCATATGCAACAGTAAGTTTTCCTCATAAAATTCTCAGCGCATAGGATACACTAAGTATAACCAGTAAAATACAGTTGCACTTGAGGCTAGCAAGGCTTTTGTTTTCTTGAAGGTGCTTTTGACCTCCCTTATTCTAAAATTTTCATATTTTCATCTATTGCATATGTTGAATAATATAAGCTTGTTTTGTGACTCCTTATTCCTTGTGTGCTCAACTGATGTTTCTGTAGATATTGATATTTAAGAGATGTCTTGAAATGACAGTCTTTGACTAAAAATAACCCAGGGTTTTCTGTTTACCTTCCATTATCAGGCCTCTTAATTTGAATTAGTCAGCTTCTTACTTGTGTCAGTGACGTCACACAGTGGTAATTGGTGTGAAGGTTTGATGAGCTTCCTTCATGTTTCGCATTCTTATTATTTATGATTACTAGTATTTATTATTCTTGATATTAATCATAATACCTTCAGAACACTGGGCACTTGGATCAGGCTATGGAAAATATGAATATCACATAACTAACAACAGTGAAATGCTTCAGTGAAGAACTTTGGACTAAGTCAAATATGAAATAAAAATTCATTTTAATCATCTCTGCAAAGAGTTTGAGGTATGAAATACATTTTGTGTAAATGAATCTTGATCTGGAGAAACTATGACCACTAGGACGGCAAATCCCTCAGTTTAATAAAAGTCAATTTCAGAGATGCTTCTTGAAATTCATCTTAAATTTTACCTCTTCTGAATTACTCCAGTTCCATTTAACTATATCCCATTTAACTAAACTGAATTAATTTCTCTAGTTGTAATTATTTATTGCCCACTATTATAGGAGGGGCCTTGCAAAAAGTAGCTCAACTCCACGGCAAATTCCTTGCCCAGTTCCAGTGAAAATTCAGGCAGTGCAACTCTTACATCAGTCCTTTAGTTGACAGAGACAGGGGTTGTAGGCAGAGAATATTATACTCTCTCAGTTCTCTTGTATTGGTGTGGTCTTCAAACTTTAAAGTATTTCTGTATTTTACAACTAAGTGGTAGGGGGTAAAGTGGCTGATTTAAGATGATGGTACCATTCCACACAAAGGGGAAGATCAGTGTTTGTGGAGCAACAAAGTCCACTCAGATTCTCATTGTGTGCTCCACTACTTCCTCTATCTTTTATTATTTCTTCCCCTAAATTTTATGTTGAGGCTCATGTTTTATTTTCTTTGTGCATTTATAAACTACTTTATCTGGATGTATAAAAAACCAAAAAATTATTCAAACAACAACAACAACAAAATTATATATTTTTTAAGCTAACAAAATGTTAATGCTACTGAAATCTAAAATTTGGTCATGCATATAGGTGAAATACCTTGCCATGAACAGAAAAATTAAAAAAGAGATACAAGAACCATCCTGTAAAAGCATAATCTGTCTCACATTTCTTTCCTTATGTGTTTTTTCTTTATTGTTTTGTTTCATTTTGCTGTCATAAAACAGTGGTGTTTTACTAATAAATCTATTTTAATTGTCTTTTTGAAGAGGAAGAGTGAGGATTATGACAGATGATTTTTCTCCTAGAAATATGGCTTTTCTTATAAAAGTTCTAAACATAAAAACATTAAACATAAAAAATATTCTTTAAGTGAAATATAACTGGCATGTCTGAGACATTCTAATATATCTGTTTTTCCTAAATATTATTGGCTACCTGTGATTTTTATCAAGAGTTTTATACTATTTTTATATAAACCAGTTTTATGCTTGTGTTTGAGAATCTATGATTTAACAGGGCATAAGTAGGAAAAATTTGGGATATATCAGGTCTATATACTAAACACTGCCCTTGAATAAAATTACATCTACATCTTGGAAATAAGTTCAATAAATTAGGGCTGTAAAAAATAGGAAGTGCCTTTGTAAATAAAATGTTTGCTCTTAACCATCAAATATATTTCATTTTTAACTCAACATTAAATAGACAAGGTTTCAAGAAAATAATATCTTTATGCATCATATTTATATGAAAAAAGTACAGAGCCACCAGTAATGAAAACCAATTTATTGATGTTGTTTCACTGGTTAAATATAAAGATGACCATTTTCTAACAGGAAAAATAATATGGCTACATTAAGCATTTGTGTGTGCCTCTGATAAAAAATATACATAACAGCTGCAGTATTATCTTTAAGAAGTAAACACCAGCACATTTGCCATCTAGTTTAGTGACTTTTTACAATGGTTGAGAGTTGTCATTCTCTGGTGACTCCAGATTTACCATTTGAAGTTGATGTTACACCTCTGATTTCATTATCTATGCTGTAGAAAAAGCTGGCCAACTTTTCAAAGAAAGTCACTACTTCAACAGTTATCAAGAAAGAGCTACAACTAGATTGTGCCTCTGGGCTTGGTAATACATTTTGTGTCTCCTTTTTTTGTCACTCGTTGCTGGTATTCAGCTATGTGCCACTAAGAAAGTGATAAGAAAAACACTGCTACAAGTATTATCCAAATAATATTAAGCACCAGGCTAAGCACACCTTAAAGCTAGTTTCATATCAACACGAGAAAGGTTTTCCTCACATTTGTCACATTGGCATTCAAAGACACTGAAAAAGAGACCCGGAT
This sequence comes from Ploceus nigricollis, assembly GCA_013399945.1. NCBI lineage: Eukaryota > Metazoa > Chordata > Aves > Passeriformes > Ploceidae > Ploceus > Ploceus nigricollis. The sequence goes on from VXBC01002945.1 coordinate 1,078,562, forward strand.
CTCTGCACGCCTGGGAGTCCTCAAATTGCCAATCTGATGTGGCACTGAAAAGGCTGGCCAAATGGCCATACTTTAGGAAATTAAACTGAAGATTTCTGAAGGTAATTCATGTCTATCCGAAGTATAGTTTGCTGTTAATATTGAAGATATATGTTCAGTAAGTCCAATGCCATTAATGTCAGAGTCCCTGCCTTTCCATTCCCTAAGTATCTTTCATATCTTCTGCTGTGCTCACAGTGTGCCTTATGCTTTTATTTTAAACAGTGACTCCATTTCCTAGTACATGCTGTAGCTTCTGGGAAACCATTCATAATTAGAGCAGTTTAATAACGAGAATGAATATATAGTATAAATTATTTGATGCATAATCTTAGTCATAAAATTATTTTCTTCATGCATTTTTGACTAGCTTTAGTGACAGAAGCACCAAAATATTAATGAAATACAAAATGCTATAAAACAGCATGTTACACTGAACTGTATATTTCTCAGAGACATGGTCTCTCTCTTCATTGTATGAAACAGTATTTCAAAGAAAAACAGGAAATTCCTATATACCATAAATAAGATAGTTTTTATTTCTAACAGAGATATGCTATTTTCACTCATAATCAAAACTGTTTTATTAAGCAAGATTTTCCTAGAGACAAAAAAGGACCACAATGTTGTAGTGTTATTTTCACGTTGGTATTGTGTCTGTACTATTTATTAATACACTTCAAGTTTTTCATTTATTGGATATGTGTGAAATGGTCTACCTGGCTGACCATCATCAATTTGAAATATTAATGCTTCTTACTTCTTTTAACTTTTTTTAAAACATACTTTTTTTTTTTCTTTAAGTGAAATATTCCTTTTGGTGTCTAAATCAAAATGGTCATATTGTAATTTCTGTTCTGTTCTGTTTGCTTTTTTCTGATGAAGTACTTCATACAATGTCATTTAGCATTTCAAATATATAGTTATAGTCATTAGTTGCCTTGGTGATGAATGTGTTGTGTACCTGAGGGACAATTGTGTGTATTTTTCTGATGTATTGATGTAGAATATAATTTGACAGGAACATTCTATGTATCAGAATTTTGCTGGTAAGAAAATGCCAATAATGAATTTTATGAGACTAATTAAAAATATAGTTCAAAAAACATTTCTTTTAAGTCTGTATTACACATGAATTTTTCCAAGACAATTCATTAAAAGGTTCACTACAGTTTTGTAATGGAAGTCTGCACCTTTTGGTCATCCTAAAATTTCTTTAACAAACCTTAGCAAGACAAACTCACAGTAAAGATGAAGGCACAAACACATTAATCAGAACAAAGCTAGGATTTACTACAGAAGCCCCAGAAGACTAAAACCCAATTAGTTAGCTATGCTGGTCATATCAAGCTCCTTGGCAAGGAACTATGTAAAGATGGTTTACATGTCCATTGTGCATATATCAAAGGAAAATCCCTAAGCCATTCTCAGGTCTCTGACAGATAGTCCAGACTTCTGAACTGCCGTTTCAAAGTGGAGTGGAAATAATCAGGTGGGTACAGCTAGAGGGAAGCATTTCAGACTTATGTGGTATTTCTTTCTGGATTGGCTGCTCAACATATGTTTTTGAGTGATTTTATGAACTGTTAAACTCTTCCAATTTCCAAACAGGAAGAGGAGAGACCTTACTTTCTGCTCTGCATTCCGTGTCAGGTCCAAAGTAGTTTAAATACAGTGTTGACACATACTTAATTTTTATTATAATAAAATTTTTATTTCCATTATCAAAAATATTTTTCAGCTATCTTAAAGAATTCAAAAGCAGTACCCCATAAATACACACACTCATTTCTTTAATGGCCATATTGTGATCTCCATGTTCATATCAGGAAACAGTTATTTCTGGACCGTGCAATTCATGCTTTCAGCCTGGCCCTGAAAGAGGAGTATGATAGCAAAAACTTAGACTTTTCAACAAGAATTCAGTATATTTACCTTTTAAAAAATTGCCTTGGGACATGCTTCTGTGTTGCAGATCCTTTGTTCTCAAGAAACTTTAGATTTTATAGTGATAGCTTTGATAATACCAATAGACATATAATAGATGAAGACAGTAATGTAGTAAGAAATATGTATGTAGAGGAAAGCATTGTGTAGAAATGTACTCTCATTGGGTAACTGGCATGAGGTGCCTTTCATGAGCTGAGGCAGCCGGTGTGCAGAGATTTTGCCAGAGCTCCTCCCTGATAGGTCAGGTCAAGCAAACTCACCACAGCATCACTCTCCATGTTTTGTGGCCCTGTTCTGGAAATTCCTTTAATGTCACGTCCAACCAATTTTTTCATTATCTTAAGTAATTCACAAAGTTTCGGCTGCATTTTCATTAAGCTCTCAACTCTTGCCACTATCAGCATGCTTGACCTTTTAATTCTTCTTGTAAATTAGGTCTCAGATGAGCAGTTCATATTCTAACCCATTAACTGCCAGGAGAGTCACAAGTCTGAGCAATTTCTCACAATGAACTTAAGACTAATCAGTATCACAGAACTAGCAACATCAATACTGCCACTCTCTCAGCTTTGTACTTTCTTAGGCAGTGACTGTTGCAGCTATTTCTGGCAGTTTGGGAAATTGTGATGGCATATTTTCCCTTTGTTGACACAAAAAAATTGCTTTATTACCTTCATGTTTTCTTTGTTTTGGAACATTTTTTCCTCATATCTCATGTATAAATTAATGCTGAATATTACTTTTTCCTGGGTAGATCAACAGCTTATGTGCAAATTGAACTATAATGCTCTTGCTTCAAAAACCCATGATAGGAGGAACTATAGCCTGTTAATGAGCACTGAGGGACCATTTGTAGCCTCCCAATAAATTCAGGGCACTGTACTGTTTAAACTTGTGAGTATGATCTTCATAAAGGGTTATGGGTTGTTGCATGTATTGTGGCAAATTAAACCTTAAAATAATCTTTTTAAAATCACTGGAATTACTCAACGGATGCATGTAGTCTATTATGTATGATTTAGGTGATTCCCCACTTAAAAGGAACATTTTACTGTAACTTATTTGAATTTCATTGAATTCACAGCACAAATATGCAAAGGGAAAGGGATCTAGGACCTTTATTCTTTTTCTCCATATTACATGGTTCAGTATACAGATCCCTCATAGCACAGAATCACAGAATGGACAAAGTTTACAGGGACCCAAGTGGATTATCTGGTCCAACCTTCCCGCTCAAGCAGGGTCATCCTGGAGCATATTGCAGAGAATTTTTTCCAAATGTTTCTTGAATATCTCCAGTAAGGGAGGCTCCACAACATCTCTGGGCAACCTATTCCAGAAAACATAAACCAATTATTTACTGGCTTTCACAGACAATATAGGTCTAAAATTTAAGAAGCTATTATCCTAAGGAATAGAATCTTTATTCTTCTGCTAAGGCACCTGAAAAAAATTGAAACAATCAAGCCAATAGGTGAATGATTTCCAAGGGAACTTCAGGGTGTTGTGCTGGGTATGGGAGAGAAAAGCTGTAGAAAAATAAACAAGGATAAAATTCATCTAAGAAAATTTTGCCTAAAAAGGTAAATACATTATATAACCACAAAAAATCTGCTGAACACCGTCAGGAAAAAAATCTCACCATATGTCTCTCATTACATCCTCTGAAAGCTGAAGAATAAAAATCAGAAAGAACTGCTGAAAAACCTTCTCCTTCCACAACCCAAAATTTTGGTTATTTTGCATTGTTTAAGACAAAATTTGGTTTTGAATTTCATGAGCTGCAGCAGCCGGTGTGCAGAGGTTTTGCCAGAGCTCCTCCCTGATAGGTCAGGTCAAGCAAACTCACCACAGCATCACTCTCCATGTTTTGTGGCCCTGTTCTGGAAATTCCTTTAATGTCATGTCCAACCAATTTTTTTATTATCTTAAATAATTCACGAAGTTGCTTGTGGAACCAAGCCTCCACCAGGACCTCTCCTGTTCCTTGATATTCATTCAGGGCCACCTCCCTGCTAGTGCTGTGGCTTTGTTGCAATGCTGCTGCCACTGCCTGCTATGCTGAGCTGAGACTCCTCACACATGTTCTTTGTCCATTCTGTGGGTTGAATACACAATCTGTCAGCTTGAAAACTGGGGTAGAAAATAATAACTGAGCTGCTTTCTCATTTTCTAAATGAGAATATCTTATTTATGTGTACTTGCATGCAATAAAAGGGAAGGTAAAAAATCAATGCAGACTTTCCCTTCAACATAATGTATAACAACATTCCACTGATTTCTTCCTTTTCCTGTCTATAAGTTAGGAAAATCAGATGAAGAAGAATTATGGCCCTATGTGTGCTCAGGGGAAAAAAAAGGATTTTCTGTTGCTTTCTGTTAAGATGCACTGATTCTCAGTTTTAGAAAATACCAAGTGAGACTATCATCTCGCTTGAAAGGAGGTGCAGGTGGAAGCCAGCCATCCTAACACAGCTGTATATTTCCTTCCCTGGCTGCAGACCATCAAAGCCATCAAAGCTCTTTTTAACTGCTGGCCAGTCAGGATAGTTCTGGAAGAACAGAAGGGTCAGTGCAGATCAGGCTTAGTACTGAAAAAGATTGGCCCCTTATGCATTTTCCAAATTTACTCAGAAAAGGGAGAGAATAGGCAGTTGTGTACATAATCATGCAATGTGCTCCTAAAGTATAGGTCTTTAACAAAAATTGCATGTGGATTGCAAAACTGCTTATGGATTATGACCAACTTGAATAACTTAATTTCCTTACCAGAGCCTCAAAAGTTCTGGTAATTAACCTCATTCTTAACTGGGGCTAGCAGTGAAGTTTTAACACTTCCTTTGCCTCTGTTGTTTGCACAAGTTAAGAATATCACCCACAGCTTATGTAATTGTATCCTTCTGTGTTTTATTTACCATTTTGCATCCTGTATTTTTAATAAAGAAAATTGAAATTAATTGCTTTAGGAATTACAGAATTAAAATATTCTATTTAGCTTGTGGAGTGTTAAATGATAAAGGAAATCATATTAAAAATATTTTAACAAGCAAGTATTATTTCAATATCTATTTTTGTTGTAAAATAGAGTGGTTAGCCCCAGGCACAAATAAATTGAGTAGGACCTTTTCAATTATATCCTGTGATTTCAGATCATCTGCCAAACCTGCTGCTACAAATCTACCCCAAATTTCCGAGCCTCTGTAAGGTTACCTGTCTGTTCCATGATGTGAATGTCAAACTGATCCAATACTCCATCACAGTACATCGGGTTTAGCTCTATTCCAGGAACAGCAATAATTATATTAAGAAGTTTTAAAGATAAACAAAGAAAACTGTCTTTTTCTCTGACACAAATAATTTTGTAACCATAACAAAAAGGAATAAAAAATTATGCAATTGTCAAAATTTCACATTTTATGTAAGAATATTTAATGGTTTTTTTTGTTAAACGAAAGTAAATATGCAGTTAAAATAATTCAACTCTACGTGAAAAATTTGTCACTAAAATAAAATTTCAATTAAAAGGACTTTTTAACTTTATGTCGTGTTAATGTTTACTAAGTACCATACTGTCTTCTATCTCATTTTCTTTTTAAAATATAGTGTAAGAGATTGATAATTACGGCTGATGACACTCTTACAAAAATCCTGTGATGGTTGTTTTACACCATTTTTTTTTCCTCATTTCTATCAACTGCACTTATATAGGAAATATACAATTCCTCAAGGTCGAGAGTGGCAAATCCTGCAAAATGAGAAAGGACTTCCCCTGGTACAAACTTTTTGAAGAGTTTAAGAGAATTGTGAGAAAGCACATCATATTTTAGCTCTGTTAAGAACATATTAAATTTTCATTTACTTAAGAAAACTAAAATACAGTCTTTCCTCATAACTGGGATCCCCAGCATAGCAGTGCATATTTTAATTTATTCTGTCTCCTGTAGTATCTTCAAGCTAAGTCTACACTCACATAATGCAACCCACACAAGTATGAAATGAAATCAGTGTATATGAGAACTTATTTTATTCAAATATTTTAATTAAATAAGAGTAAAATATTCAGCCACTTTTTGGAAATATTTTATTGAAGATGACTTTTTCTGTTTTCTTTCTTAAGGTGTTATACCAAATAGAAATAATAATGTATATTATATAGATGCAGATTATATTTTTGTTTATTGTTTTAGTAGGAATAACATATTTGCTGATTTAAAATTTTCACTTTGAGATTAGTTTTTCAGACTTTTTTTTCCTGCTAGCAGTTTCCCATGAAAATACCAATTTCAACAAGAAATTTTTCAATGCAAAATAATCCAGTAAAATCTTCATAATTCTTTTCTGAAAAACAGGGATAAGCAGCTTACTGTGGTTGACTAAGGTCTATTTGCCAGTATTGCTCTTTTAGCCAGCAAGAAGGAAAGTGCACCAACTTTTTAATTCTTGCTCATGAGGCATTTTTCAATCCCTGCAGAGACCTTTTTTCTTAATAAAATAAGTAAAATGGAAGAGTTAACTTCCACAGTATTGAGAGACTTTGATTGTATTAGCTGCTGACAGGAGGACAATATTTTTAAGCAACATAAAATCATCTCACTGACTGACAGAACACACATACAATAAAGTAAAATGTAAGAAAAATTCAAAGTAATTACTTGAAATGAAATAACATTCAAGCAAGCAAAAAGAATAAATAATACAGTCCCAACTATAAGGCTAAAAAGCAAACATAGAAAAGTGTTATGGAACATATTTTAATGTGATTTTGTTTCATCCTCTTCAGTCTTTTCATTTACAGTATCAGAGCCATCCCAAAGACTTTCTTCCTCAGAAGAAAAGGAATACAAGTATTTTAGTTTATATCAGTTTGTCTCACTTTGTCCTTACAGGAGGTAATAGGTACTAACTACATGAGCAATAGTTTATAATCTTTGTTTCAGAAAGAGGTTTAGTTTCAATATAGTTCTGAAAGACATGTATTGTGTTCATGTGTCTGAAAGACAAGTATTTGTTCAGATCCACAAAAGTAGGAGTCTACTTTGAAATTATATTGTACACAATAATTTTGCTTTTCTTGTTTGCTATTTGTTCAGTGTCTAAAACTGAAATCTGAAAAGGTACTTGTAAAGGAAAGCAAAATGAAAACATTATTATGATCACACATTTGTAGGTCATAAACAAAATGTCAGGTGTCATCAGACCAATGAAAATTACAAGAAAGTTCTGATTTAAAGCAGTAAGGACTAAAATATTTTGTAATTTTTAATTAAGAAAATCTCCCTCTGTGAACTGGATGCTTAAGCCTTCCTTCAGTCACTAATGTACAGTAATCCAAAGGGCATTTACATCTCTCTCTGCCCAATAAATGCTGAAGCTGCATTTTCTATTCGCAGCATTGAAGTTTACATTCAGGATGATCATCTGAGCAGAGTGAGCACAGTGCAGTCTGCAATACCTTAGGAAAGATTGTATCTGTGCTTTTCCTTAGTTTTTCTTGTTCTCTTACATACTTCAGTTCACAGACCAGGACTGAATTACTACTAGAGGACTTGTTCAGGTAACTTCACAAGTGACATAGGAATAAGGGTTATTTAGGGGAACATATTTTTTTACCGAGGATAATATGATTTGTATATTTGTCAATCTTTTGACCTCATTTACTGTAACAGAGGATGTTATACATTGATGTAAAATGGAATATGCAGGTCAGAGTCACAAACAGTTTGGTATGGAGAAATGACGTTGTACAGTACTGTGAGGAGATCCTGACTCAGGCCATGAATGCTTTGTGATTGGGGGATTACAGAAGCCCACACCAACTCACCAGGGAGACATAAAAACCAGGGAGAATATTTTCAATGTTTTTATAATAACCAGCTGGACAGAAGATAGTCAGTACAAGCTAGCGGCTGAGTTTTTGTGCCAATGCAGATGATTCCCTGATAAAGAAAAAGGAGAATTTCTTTGCCTCTAGTGTCTGAGGGACTCTGACCCTGAGGAAGTCATGAATCTCAATATTTCAACAGACTGTTCCATTTGTATAATTCCTACTTTTACTTGTCCTAGGTAAGTCATACCACCTGTTCAGTTGCTTTTGGAAAGGGCAAGAATGACTAGGAACTGTAGAAAAGGCCCAACTCATTCTCGTAAATCAATATAAACAATTTGGTAAAGAGCAAGGAGAGGTAGTTCCCATTAGGTCACTGAAACTTTGCTGGTGTTTTTGGAATTTAAGCAGTTTCAAGAAAACTGTTGGTTAAAAGAAAGTAACGTTATTGGGATTGCTTGTGTGACACTTCATGGCCATGAATGGAGAAATGGGATTAAAATTGTTCCCATACTTTGTCACCTTTAAAACAAACGGGAACATTTCAACAAATTGTTTTGGGGTTGCCAATAATTCTCTGTAGTCCATTCTATTTTTGCAGCAATATGTGTTTGAGAAAGATCTTTTCAGCACAGGTTTTGTTCTGACTTTATCCTCCTTGATCCTTCCACACACTGTATTGATTTGCATGGCTTCTACAGCCTCGGCTTTGCACTGCTGTTTGTATGCATCTTATCTTAGCATATGTTTTCAACACTACTTCAAATTAGTTTATCTGCTGCATTTTACTTTGCATCCTGAAAGTTATCATTTGCCTTATGATTAGTTTTGGACACACTGTTCAGAGGACTACACTGACTCCAAAAAATACCCTGGCAGTTTTCTTACTTTAGATCCTGCATTTCCTTATTTACCATGTTATTTTAAAGTATTTTCAGAATATTATTTTTTTCATATTCTCTCTTTGTTCACAGAGCATTTGGCACAACTGGATACAAAAAGGAAATCCATTTGACTTTTGAAGTTTCCAAAGGAAATTCTACGTGACTTTTTACTTTATGTAATGAGAGTGTACAAATTGTTTTGGAAATACTTTTTATGTGCGTGCTTTCAAAATTCGTTGCTATCTTTCTTGCTGCTTTTCATAAATTATCCTGATGTTTCTATCTTTGTTTCTATCTTTGCTTCTATCTTTGACTGCCTTTCTTGGCTGGAAGACACTTGACACCTTTACTTCAAGGTGTGGATATTCTTGATGGGCACCATTTCCAGACATGGGAGGAACAAGATTAGTTTTCAGATTGTGATACTCATGTATATGTTGAAACGTGAACACGGCATCTAATGTTACCAGCTTGATCAATTGTGTTATGGCAAAAGAGAATACTGTAACACACAGCCAGCAGTCACCTGGGGTGTGGGAGGGTCTCCCAGAGTGGGCTGTTGTGCTAATTTCACTCTATTATTTCCCATAGAATCTGTAGAGTGTGATTCTTTGATATATGTCTTTGCTTGAATTTGTTTTGCATTACTTCATTTTATTTTGTATCAAGGGTTGTATTTGAATTTGCTTGTTAGCAGCTGATACTACACTAACAGAGGTTATAAGACATTGCTTTTTACAAATACATCTTCCATTGGAAAAACAATCTATTCAATATTTCTGCAATTTCACCTAATACTGCACCATTTCTGTGAGTAAACTGGCAATAGAGTAATATCTGTGTATGGGTGCTGCACAAGAGTTTCTGTCTGCAGTGTTCTCATCTGTTACTTGTTTTCATTTCGGAGCTGTACGCTTCACTGCTGATAGGTGGGCCACATTCTCTGCATCTGTGGAGGACTGGAAAAACCTTCAACTCCTTTTAACTTAATTTTTCCTCTCCTTTTCAATTACGAATTGGAAATAAAATTGCCTTCTTTCCTATCTATATTTTCATTCCTCTGATACTGATACTGGGTACTACTCTTTTCTTATTACATCAAGGAAGCTGTATGTGATTTTGGCCTTTAGGATTTTGGGTTGGATTGGGGCTTTTTGGTCAGATTTTTTTTAATGTGACACAAGAAATTAAAATAAATGTTTACTGTAATAACACTATTAAAATTTCAAATCCAGTGACCAGAGAATTTTCTTTAAAAATGTGCTACTGTAGCTGGGATTTGATTAACTCTTCTGTTTTTAATTCCTCTGCCTCCATATTTATGAAAAATAACGTACAGGGTTCTATTGGCTCTCCCCACAGTGCCCATAAATACTCTGTCCATGAGAAAATTATTCTTAACTTGATTTTCATCTCTTTTTGTTTATCCCTCAGAATCAAGCTTCATACACAACAGAATGGCAGATAGAGTACATGGCAGACAGCTAATGACTCATAATGACAGACTCATGAACAAGCTAATGCATGGTAGGGAGGGTTATTTTTTCTTTCATGCCCTACCAGAGGCATGCCCTTCCTTGTCCTTTTTGTTTTATTGGGGTTCTGAGCTGCAAGTACAGGAAAGGTGCTTTCACAACTACTTAGTTTTTGAAACATGCCCTTTAATTTGAAATAAGCATGATACCTGGTATATTTGATGATATAAAAAAAACCTGTGCTTTTGAGGTGTGAAGCCTCCCCTCCATCTGGAGGTTTGGTTGGTGGTAGAATAAAGCAGCAGGAGAAATGGATCTCAGCCCTGCACAGGCAGAGCAGTGACAACCACAGGCTCCATTTGAGTATCTTCCGGAAGGAAGAGCATAGCTGCCAGAACACCTCACAGCTGTTGCACAAATATACATTACAGAATGAACGGTGGATAACAAGTCCCAGTAATTCATGGACTTACAGATGCGCTGAACCAGCACTGTTCTGCATAGTTGATGGAAGAACTTTTGAATATGTTTGTTTTCCCTTATTGACTGTATTATTGTTGATCATGCAGCACTAATACTTTGTGGCTGAGCAGCAGGAAACCTGCCTGTTTGCTTTATTCTGCCTGCTCAATCTGAAGTCCTCAGGAGGAGGAAATATTGCACCTCCCTAGGGTGAGATCCCTTTGGTAAAATATGAACCAGCAATTGAAAGCAGCACCAGAGGAAAAATTATGGCCAAGCCAGGTAGAATCATTATCAAAAGAGATTTTTTTTTAATCTCACTCCTAAGCAGAAATGATTGTTCTGTCTTTAAAAACTTACTTTATTCTTTTGTATTTGTCTGCTAGTAAAACATAAATTTAGATATTGAGAACACAGTTGTGGTAGTTTTAGTGTGTTCACTTTAATGAAAAGCTGTGGGTATATCCACCTCAAAGCCTCAGTTCATTCAAAGTCCTCTCAAAGAAAGTTGTCGGGGTGTGAGCAGGGAAGCATTTAATCAGTGACAGAGGGACTTGTTTTTTTCTGAGAAAGACAAGTGTTAGACACTGATAATTGGATCATCAGGCTTTCTTGGCATGTAGTTTCCTTCAGGAGAGCTCATATCAGTAGCCATCATTCAGATGAACAGATGGAAATTTGAAGATGATTTCTGCAAATAAAACCCTCACTAAATTAATAATGCTGAGACTTAACATCAAGTAACATAAATTTATGAGATTTGAGGCAAAAACATTCATGATCATATAAAAACATGACACAATAAAGAGACTTAAGTGGCACAAAGGATTAATATAAATGTGCCCAAATACCTTTTTAGTCCTTTGAACAGGAGCTATTATACAATATACAGTCAGGTTTCCAATGCTTTATATGTGGAGTATACAAGGGAGAGCCAGAGCCAGAGCTTTATCATGCTCTTTTGTTGAGAGCCAAAGCTTTACCAAATTAAACATTCAATGACATGAAAATAACCTTTGAGCTACGTTTTTTTTCCCCCTCAGAATGATGCAGTTGATCCTGCCTAAGTACTGTCAGTTCTGTCTTCCTTCCTTGAAAGGAAGCTGAAAAGTTGAAAAGTTGAAAATTTACTAAGCTAGTGAACAAACCCCCACAATTTTGAGGAATAAGGGAAGTTGAGTCAGGGCTACAGACAAGGGGAAAGAAAGAATGTGGTTTCTGACTAAGCATGCAAGGAAGTCAGGTTCATTGGAGATGAATGGGAAGACAGTAGAGAAAGAGGAAGGAGCTATATGGGGGATAGAGCATTGTAATAGAAATGGGAGAGGAAACAATTATGCAAACTGCTGTTCAGTGGAGGTGGAATGTATGGGCAGAAATGGTAAATGGAAAAACCAGAATGCATAAACCTACTTTAGAAAACTGGTTCCTTATGGAGAGTTTGAGGCTGCTGAGGCGGCAGGGGCTTGTGCACATGAGGGGCAGTTCTGTGGGGTATTAGCCAGGTCTGTTAGTACCTGTGATAGCAGCACTCTGTGGAGTGAGGCAGGGAGGCTGCCTTGCCTATACTTTTGGTGTATGTGTCTGTACAGCTAGTAAACAGAGACAAGAGAAACCTGCTTATAGGATAATAGGAATTCAAAACCACACAGGACAAAAGATTTTAAGGAACAACAAGTTCATGCATTTTAGTCCTGTTTTCCTTGTGAACACACAGCATATCCTGACATTCTCTACCTGTATGTATGGGTGAATGACCTATGCAGAGACTGTTTCAGATATGGCAGTGTATGGGTTTCCTTAGTCCAATCTAATCATCTATTAGCAAGTCCTAAAGCAAATCATTTGTGAGCTCGAGCACAGTCACTTCATAAGTACTATTAATGCCATTATCACTAAGTTATACAACCAAAGATGAAAAAAGCCACACACACAAAAGAACAAACAGAAGCCTCTCAGTGGATATAGATTATCTCCTCAGAAACAGTTGAAGCTTCTCAATTGAGTCTCAGGAATTAAATCTTGATATTCCTATACTATTAGGGGCCAAACTTCATCTAGTTCAAGGATAAAAGAGCTCATCAGAACACATGGAAGTTTTCCACTTGTTTTAATTTGCTTTGGATTGGGTCCAAGGAATGAATTTTGTTGTCCCATGCTATTCATGTGCAGCTGTTCACAAATGTTAAATTCAGTTTAAAAAGCTATTCGTAAACAAGGTTATTATGGAATCCAGCTGAAAGCCAAGACTCATCCAATTCCTTTGTCTGTTTTTCTCTCCGTAACTCTCACTGGTCATGGTGTCTTAGCTGTCATTCTTTTACTCTTTCACATCTTAATGACTCTATTTTTGTAACAGGGCTCAGGCAAAAGAGGTGCAGTCCTCCATTTTAGAATATGAGGTTTCAGCATTTGTTTTCATTCTACACTAGAGCAAATGACTTCTGGACCTTTTGAAATTTTTCATGGGAAAGGAGATCAAGTCTAAGAATGGCTACTAACTTTGTAGCTGGGTAAACACTTATTTTGCTGTCTCACTTTTTATTGGTAAACCACTCATTAAATGGTCATTTTCAGTAGGTTTTGTTTTTGATCAGGAGATCAAGTGTTCTTGATCATCTTTGACTTCAGAAGCCTAATGTCAAGATGAAAGACTCTATCAACAAAACTTAAGTTTTCCAGGAAAAAAAGTGTTTTCATACAGGATGCACTATAAATGCAAAGAAGGCTTTGCTAAAAGTAAAATCAAAGAAGTATTCAATTTTTGAAGTCCAAGATCTGACCAGTAAAACTCTTAATAATTTTAATAGCTCTCCACGCTTCAAGAAAATGAGACTTTCAAAGAATATGAGAAGTTATTTTATATTGTTCATTTGCTCTTCTAATAAAATCTAAAAAATCTAAAATCTAATAAAAGCAAGATATTTCAGTTTCAAAATACTTGCTGAATTTTTTATGAATTTTCTACTCATACAACCCCAATGAGACCATTCTTGTTGTCTTATTGGTTTGCTTTTGGAAGCCTCCACCTCTACAATTTAGTTTCGCTTTTCTGTAATTCAGCCCTACAACTATTGCCCACAGGTTTGCTTATTCTTAATTATACCCCCATCACTTTTAAACTGTTTTCCCTTAAGGATAAAATTTTAGGTTCTAAATATTTCCTCTTTATATATTAACTTTTTAGATAACTCTGATCTTTCAACAGCTTTCATCTCTAACTCTGTTCCTTCTCTACCTGCTTTTCTGTTTTATCATCTTTTCACTGTGAAGAGCTTTTACCCTGGATGGTATTCCAGGGGTGCCTTAGCAGTGCTGAAAGTAGATGTCTTCAAACACATTTAATCTCACAGTCGGTACTTTTCTTTAAATTATTCTTCTTGATATTATTTTATGCTAAACCCCCAAGGACCAAATCCTTAGCTGTTGCAAAGTACGTATTGAAATGATTGTAGCTTTATGAATTACACTAACCACAGAACCATCTCTGTGACACTGATATTTTCCTGAAAAGTTAAAAGTCCAGTATTCATAACTAATAAAACCCCCCTGAATCTAAGCATATAAGCTTAGTCAAAGGATAATGATATCATCAATAATTTTTGTCTTCTAAGAGGCTGACCCTTAGCTAACAGAAAATGTGCATGTAGATGATTTTGGGTTTTCAAATGATTATTCATTGAATGTTTTTAACTGTGAAGTGTCCTGAGTAAAGGGGACACATTGATGGGGCATGTTGAGATGCTGATTAGTAACTCTGCTGTATGAAGTTAACTGAAGATGCTGCAAATCTTCACAATTTCCAGAATCAAGATAGATAGAATTACAACTCAAAGGCATATTCTGCTCAGTAGGAAAATGACAAAAGAATAAAGTAAAGATTTTTTGCAACTTTTGTGCTAGAAACGGGCTACAAAGTGACTGAATTTCCAGAAATTTAAAGCTGCTCCAGAATAAGTTATATTCTGCGCTGAGTCTTTCACTCCCTACATATTGTGACCTTACAAAGGGTAGAAGCTAAAAGGAATACAATTTGAGAACATCCATTTTTCTCATCACAGTTGCAGCACTATCAACAAGACATATTGTGGGTGATACAGGCAAGAAATTAATACCATTTTTACAGCATGAATGCTCACACTCCTGCACTCAGTCTCTCTCTGACTCTCTCTCTTATGCCTGATGATAAAAATCTCTTTAATATATCTCCTATTAAGCTTCATAACCATGCAGAAATTGTTAGCAAAAATGTCAACACTTTCTTTTGGTACTCTAAAATTTAAACAAAGGGAAAATAGAAAAGAAAATGCTTCACATTTTCTTTGAATTGTTGACATAGTGTAACAACATTCAATCACTGCAGCCAAATGCATGATTCTGAGAAAAATTTTAATATTAGAAGCTTATATATTCCAAAAGCTGTAATTCAATGTAAAAATAAGAAAAACCTGAGCTCAGCCCCTGTGGAATTATTATCAATATTGTTTTCTTCTCTAGAGGTTTTTTTTTATCTAAAACTTTTTAACTATCAAAGAATGAAAAACTTCAAATTAGAAGTTTGGTTATCCTTAGGGTTTGCTTACCCATGGTGGGACCTAAAGTTACCTTTCAAACAAAATCCACAATAACACTCCCAGACCACTAGAAGTAGTTCTGTAGAACTACTTTAGAACTTTCTGTAGAACTATCTTTAGAACTCACTATTCTTGTCCTCACAGGAAATGGAATATGTTGGCAAAAATTTCAAGTTGTAGGTGCACAGCCACTGTAACTACCACACCACTATTCTATGAAACTTCAGTCTCAGGATGCTTCAACACTTTGAGACTTTTAGAACCTCTGGGTTTTCTTAGCCATAGTGGAGTGTATGCCCTTCTATTTTCCATGGATTTTTTTAAGGTGTGCCTGGGTCATTAGGCACCCTGGGGAAAAGAAAAAGAATCAGAGATAAAAAAGCTACTCCCCAGATGAAGATGAAATGCAGGATCCATGGCATTATGGATCTGTAGCATGTAACATGAAGGTACACAAAAGAATGAGATGGTATAAAAGAACTAATGGGATTGCAGAATAGGAATTATTTTTGAACTCTTGTGATACTTTACACTTAAAGAAATCACAGTGTTTAGAAACATCCATACAGAATCACAGAATATTCTCAGTTGGAAGGGACCCACTAGGATCCAGTCCATCTCAAGTGAATGGCTCATATGGAGATCAAACACACAACCTTGGCACTATTAGCACCATGCTCTAACCAACTGAGTTAATATATTATCTGAGAAATTATTGGACCTGCATAGTACACAAGTAAAATCAAACATTCATTTTAGAAACAAGTATCTGATCATCTTTTAAATCTTTCAGGTATTCTTGGTCCCACTACTCTTTCCCCAAGGGATGGGCAACGTTTCAGTACTTGATTTTGCAAAATAAATGAGAGGGAGATTCTAGAACTATACCTATTTAAAATTCATTTTTACTTTTAGACCTGACTTTCACATTCATCAAGTCAGTGAAAAGTGACTATGTTAAGGAGGTATGAATCATGCTCCACATTTAGCTATCCATCTCTTAAATTGGGGCCAGAGCCAAGATACTCTCTCTAGTTTGCATGGGATGTCTAACTTTTAGACAAGCTAAAATTAAGTGACATGAATCAAATCCATAAGTTACTCGAGGCTTTAAACGAAATCTGAAATTGAGCTCTGTCCCACAGGCATAAAAATGTTTCTTAAACATAAGACCATATTTCTTCCTAACATTATATCTAAGAATACTGTTATCTCTGGCACTACTTGAAGTTTAAAAGCTTAGCCTGAAGTTAACATCTTACCATACGTGTTGCATAGGATTTTGCAGTTTTGTTTGGTTTGGGATTTTTTTAAAGACAGAAAAAAGGAAGACCAAACATAAAAAGATGGAGATGTACTCCCCAGGATCTGAAGCTTTGCTAGGTTTATCAGCTCCTAGAGGGGAAAGATCCTTACAAGGGGTCCATTCTTTCAAGTTCCTAACAAAGTGTGATCGTAACCGTCCCTAAGCCTTTGTAGAAAAGAGAAATTCATGTGTCTTTTTGCACTACTAAGCTGAGAAAGACCACACACTGTATACTATAACCTTTTCTGTGATTGCCTCAAATATGTTTTGTCTTATTTAACCATACTGTTCATTATGGTTTTTCTATACCTATGGGAAAAAATTATTAAAAAACTTATCTTGTGCCAGTTTCCTTCCTTGGAATGTACTTGAGATAAATCATACACATGCAAATCTTTTCTTCTCTTGAATCCAAGGAATTTTAAATTTCCAGAGGAGAGAAACCTCCTTCACACATTTAACAAACAGAACAAGGACATGTATTCTAGATAATTAAACAGAACCTTCTCTTCATTTTTGATCTGTTATCTTTCTCTGTAAAATTGAAATCTCTGTTGTTTTTATGGCAGTTTTAAAAATTTTTGCTCCTATCTATGTTACATGTTTTTCTGTCCACTTCTACATAAAAATATGGAGAAATATTTTTCGTTATCTTTCTACAAGAAATTTCTTGGATCTACTATATGCTTAAAATCAAACAGATTTTTTCAATGAATTTTCCATTTTTTATCTTAAATTGATCTTCAAAAGTAAGAAATCATTTTTGTCAGAGAAAACATCTTTAATGATGGAACTTGGAATGTGTTACAATTGCTAAATTAATTTCAAGCAGAAAGAGATACACTGTTTTGTCTATAGCTTGCAGTCTTTCCTGATATACCACAATTAACAATTTCCAAATCTTTTCTAAAGAAAGCTAAATGTCTTTATTTGTATCTTAGATTCAAAGAGGAAAGTCCAAAGATGAACAGTAATTTTTGCACAGTTAGGAAAAGTACTAAAATATTACAGAGCTATATTATTCTTTTAATCACTGGGCTATCCTAAAAAGGAAATTATTATAAGCAGTAATATTAATTCTTCCTCTGAACATAATTTGAAGATTGGAAAAGAAGTCAGTTCCAAAATGTAGGGGCAATAGAGGCATTATGGAAAGGACATTGTGTCACAGGCTTTTGACTCCCCTGGAGACTGTGGTTCTGTGCAGATGTAGCTGAGTGTCCATCAGACTGTGCTCCTGAGCTCAGATGGGCCAGAAATTATTCAATTTGCAACCAATGAGCAACTCTTCCTGTGACAGGTGAAATTTTAAGAGAAAAATGTGCTTTCGGCATCTTCAGTTTTAACCTAAAGAGATTGTAATGAATCTTTCTGTATACTTTGCAGGAGGGAAAAGTGGGGAAGTGATAGATGTTCTTGGAATTCAGATATTATTTAACCTCAGATATTTGGCATGGGCCTATAATTTTCACGTAGCATTTGTACACTCATATTTTAATTTCATTTGCCTTGGAAGTAAAAAAGAGAATTCTAGAATATAATACCTGTCCAAAAGGTCTCTGTAATGCTTCTGACTCTGCTTAGACTTCAGCTTTGTAATGAAAAAGCTTACCTGCAACCTGACAGTTCAGTAAAATTTATTGCAAAAAAACAAGTCCTTATTGAAAGCTCTCATGTGATCACCCCAGTGTATTTGAGACCTAATTGGATAAATCCCTTTGGAACTAAATCTGTTAGCATTGCCTTATTGTTTTGATCCCTGTCATCACCAATACTGGTAATGAATCCCCCACAGGTAAGGTAAACCAGAAACAATTGTGTTTGCATTTTTAAAGTAATTAAATATTAGGGCATGCTAAGGGAATAAAACAGGCTTTCTTTTTTTCATTGAAAACCTTTGAACTTTAAAAAAAAACCCTTTTGCTTGAACATTTTTTTTACTCATTGATTCATAGAATTTTCTTAACATCTTAGAAGCAATTCCACCACTGCAGGATACTTAGTGAATGAGCAGCAGTGGATATATTTGTCTCAAATGAGTCATCTGCCTTCTTCTGCTGAGATCAGCAGCAGGCTGCTCTGCCTTGATTTGCTCTGTACTAGGACTTACTCTTTCCTTCATTCCTCAGTAAGAAAAGGTGCATGACAAACAGACCTACAAAGTCATGTCATCCTGTGGACTGGCAATCAGTTATAGGGAGATTTTATTCTTCTGCCCTGATAGCTGTATATATAGATGGGTTTCATTTAATATAGATACAGTAGGGCAAAATACTGCTAGAATTCACTGAATCTTTCTCATTTTTAATTCTCAAAGAACACTTGAATGCCTAAAAACTCCATAATCTTTTAGTTCCTGGGGAAACCAAACCTCTGTCTTACATTCACAGCATTCATTAGGAGACAACCATTAAATCTGCTGTACAGAGAATGACTTTTCTGTGTCTCCTTTGTAAGGATTCTGGTTGTGATCTTTTATTTCCTCATTAAAATGATACCATCTTCTTTCCTATACATGACCTGCTTCAGTCTTGCAAATGTTGCTAGTATTGATCTATACCTGACTTGGAGATAATAAGGCTTTGCAACCAAACCTGTGGGATTCTGAAAGCTGCCTGCAAAGTCTGATCTTCAGCTGAAGTTAAGTGGGTTCTGCCTGTGCTTCTGTTTCTCCCAAGTGCTTTTGTCAATTTCTGCTCTAAGATATATTCAGTGCTTTTAAGAAGTGCCTTTAGTTTATTGGTACTTTATTCCTAATTATATGACCAAGCTATATACCTTTACTTTTAAAGCACATTTATTGGCATCCTGTCAGGCAGTACATTGATATTTATACTTAAATTGTTTGGTTTAATGTATGACTTGGCCTTGACTCCTGTTATCTAGAAGAAGTATCGATTCTTTCTGAACCCAGTTGGCTCTGCAGTCTTCAGATACAAGCTTGTTAACTGACCCATATCTTAGATCAACAACTTTGACAGAGTTTGCCTTAGGGGAAAAAGGAGGGTGTTACAAACCCCATGTGAATATTGTGCCTTTGTGGCTTACAGAAGCCTTGGTGGTAGAACTACCTGTTTCTGAATTGCTACAAAAATAGCTCAGTTCACTGACTTACACTGAGCTATACTTAAACAAAAAACAACAAAGCAAATTTCTACATTACTTTGGATTATTGCAGGATGTTTCCTTCTATTGTTACTGCATTACTAGTTGAGGAGCATACCTATGATCAAATGATACCAGAACAAGTAGCTCAGTCCTTCTGTCTTTTATTACAGGTTTTGCACTACAGTAGGACCTGACCCTGGGATTAGCTCATTTGCTTAGAGCATGGTGGTTGAGGGTCCAGTCTCCATATGCGCCATACACTTTACAGATGGACCAGATGATCCTTCTGGGTCCCTTCCAACTCAGGGTATTCTGTGAATGGAAAATCTATATTTCCTTTGCTAAGACTATCTGATTGAGGACTTTTTCTATGCAAACGCAGATAATAAAGGGCATAAGAAACAAACAAACATAGACACATAGACTTAACACACAAACGTAAGACCAGGACAAAATCAAAACCTCATCAGTCACACTAAATGGGTGTGGGCTATCAAGAACCCACAGCCAAACTGAGGATTTCTGACCAGGAAGGTCGAGAACTTGAGGTCTGGGATGCTGGAGGTTGGAGGGTGGTGTTCAGTGGGACTATGAAAACTAATGAAGGACTGAAACTCATGAAGAGTCCTACACCTGGAAAATGGCAATCCCAGACACGGCTAGAGGCTGGATGCAGAATCAGAGCAGCCCTGCAGGAGAAGGGCTTGGGGGTGACCGTTGATGTAAAGCTCAACACAAGCCAGCAATGAACAAGGAGGAACATGAGAAACAAGGAACAAGGGTGGACTATTTAACTGACTAGCATTAGAACACCAAAGCAATATTTAAGCTATACCTCTTTCACTGTTCTGTTTTAGAAAAAGAGTAGATAGTTCCCACTAGAGGACAAGATGAAAAAATTATGCAGAGGCATCCATATTAAAATATTCATTTGGGTGAAATTAATTTTACTTGGTAATTAAAATTTGGCATTTTAAAGCTATATCTTTATGCATTTTTAAAGGTTAAATACTGAGGCTGGGGACTGGGACAAGTCAGTTATGGAAAACACCCACAGAAATTTCTAGGTATAGTTAATAGAGACAAACTATGTATGTTATAAATGCAGTTCTGACCATACATAATTGGGAAGAAATTCTTTGGGTATTTGAGAAAAGTCAGATTTATCTCTGTATGAATTGCAAGACCCATGGAAAGAGGTTGTCATAAGAATGAAAATAGTCTTGTTCACTCTGAAAATATGTGGAAAATTCAAAAGTTCTGTCAGACTCAGAACTCTCTAGCTAGCAAAGTTAGGCATCTGCAGAGACAAGCTGCACTTCTGGACAGCCAGCAGATTGTTTGATGGGGTTTCCAAACTTCCAGGTTAAGTAAGGTTTAGATTACCTGGATTCTGTTCTACTTTCCATCACATTTATTCGTAATTGAATTTCATAAATCATCTTCAGAAGTCTTGTTCTGCATTCAAACATATAGATTGCAACACATACAGAATTTTGGACATATTTAAATAAAAGTATACACTTGTTAAATGTCTTCAAGTGCCATGTGCCATATCAGTGTGATACAGTATGGAAATTTGGGAATGTATGTAAGAATTTGAAGCAGATAAAGTGTCAGAACATGATAGCAAGACAGCAAATATATTGTGAAGACTGGTTGGCAGGATTAAGCATGAAAACTGGGTAAATGAAAAGGGGTGGATAAAATAGGATGCTTCTAGATGTGAGAAAACACTGGTGGCAACCTGGTATGTGAAAATGCAACAGAAGTTATTTCTGAAATACCTCTGGGATTAAAGACAAAGAGGGCATTATCTTAGAAATATCATAGCATTATGTTATGATGAGGTAAAATATTTAAGAGAAGAAGACTAAGTAATTAGGCTCATATAGCTAAGTTTAGAATAAAATTCCAGTTTTCCTTTTTAGGAAGAAAATATCAAGAAAATGACTGTTGCATTACTTTATACAGTCCTGTAATACCCCAACCTCTAACTTTTATCTCAGTTCTCCAAAATAGTTCTTGTTGCAAGTAAACCTTCCAAAAGAGTTTGCATACACCTTTATTCAAAGCTTATCTTTGTGTTAGGGGATGATTTTATTTAGAAAATAGAATCACTGGGCTTAAAGAACTAGAGCACAATGGCAGTATAACCTGCAAAATATAAGCTCAAATTCACTATGTGAGCCAAGAATGATGGAGCTTTCCCCCTATTTACATTCTGCACAAAATGATTCATGGCAAGACTGCAGTCATGTACTAAGAAAAACGAGTCTATGATTGCATAAAATTACACTAATGTTCACAACAAGGTTTTCATCAGTGGAAGCTATGCTTAGTGGAAGGTTTTCTCATATGGATTGGATTTTGGCTATCAGATTGTGCAAGGACCTTGTTTTCTTATTAGCTATGTATGTAGAAGGAGAAACCTCATAGAATGAACTAACTCAAAACCAGCTATGTCTGTCATTGGGTCTACTAACTGTGCTGTTGATGTTGGGTCTGTCATAACAAAGTTTTTTCTTCCTTTCTTTAAATCTTGATGCTGGCAGAATGGAAACTGGAAGACTAGCATCATGATTCTGAAAAGAAGAATATGAAAAAAAATCTGTTTCTACATGTCCAAGAAGTCATGAGATCTTCTTCCAGTGCATTGCACAAGAAAGTTTGTGAACTGGTAAGTAGCTATTGGCATAGAAGGGACACTTCTCCACAACAGAGATTAGAAAACACTGAAAGCAATGTCATATTATTTATGACATTCAGATCACAAGCATTATTCATTTGAGATATATGCTTCGTATTTTCGCCTGTTTCTGCTTTGCGTTGTTCCTTTCTGCTAGCTAAAGGAAAAATATGTTCACTGACATTTAAAGAAAAAATGTCAGATCTTAGAGTTTCTATTATTCATACTTATTGTTAAAATACATTTTATGGGGGTTTGAGCGTAAAATATCCCTTATTGAGTAAGTAATGGTGAATTGTACATGAAAAAGATGCCTGTAAAAATGAGGAGGGAAGGGTCTTCTGAATAAATAATTGTTATTAAAAAAAAAACCAAAAAAACAACAAACCAAAACAAACATGAAGCATTGCTTGATGCCCAGAGGAAAGTTTGTAATACTACAGAGATTAGAAATACCAGATGATGCACATGAAGTTTCTGTAAAGAAACAGCTAAGCTGACTTCCTCTACTACAAAAACTTGATGAAAATTTGATATGAGAAGTTGAGACCTAAACTTCATACTAAAAAGCAAGTTTATAGTTTTTAAATCTCTCTCCTATTTTGTAGCATACACCTGTGTCTTGACCTTTGTTATTTCAGCAAAGCCAGTTTAAAATCATCTTGTTTGAAAAAAAAAATTAAGGGTACTGATTTGATTTTGAATACATGTTTTAATAAAATACCAAAAGAGCAGACGTCAGACAGTACTAAGGGCAAATTCTAAAAAGTAATAACGATATTCCTACTGATTTTAGTGATGCAGAATCAACTACAGTTGACTAATATGACATTATTTTATTTTTATTTTCACCTACTTTTAAATTTAAAACAATCTTTTAGATCTGTATCTGGAAATAAAAGAATAAAATATGTCAAGAATATACTGACATACTGTATACAGAATGAAGTGTTAATCTACAGAAGGAAGCTTGTCAACACTCTACAAAAGCAATGCAGGTCAAGTCACTCCCTCCCCAGGTAGGTACCTAGCACTTTCATGCAGGAAAATTGTTTGACTCACTTTGTTTATATTGCAGATAAAGTGGGAAAATGTTAAGTAAGAACGTGAGGAATTTTCTTTATTTGCAAAATGGAGTAAAATGTGAGCTTGAGAGGAAAAAAATAGCATCTTGAAAAGATTGAAGAGCTAAACTGCACTGAAGATTTGTTGCTAAAGGTGCAGGATAAGTAAAACGACCTTTGATGGAATGGGAGAACAATGGTATCACCAAGAATGGATCATTTCTTAAGATGATTTGGGCTGGTAACTGAATTTCTGGTCCCAATCAAAAAATTACTGATTCAGTTAAGCCCAAATTTCAGCCAGTGGTATTCCACTCAAGTATTTGTAAATTTTCTGTATCTCAGGCAAAGACAAGATCTTTACCCTCTATACTGAGTAATTATTTTGGGATGTGGTACTGCTCTATTTTTAGACTATGAAAAGGGGGAAATATATATCTGTTTTTGGGCAATTACTGGTACAGCTGCAGACATTCTGCCACTGCAGACTCAAGGCTAGCTATGACAGAGTTTTCAATCCCCTTTAAGTTCCTTCTTAGCCTGGTGAGTTTTCATGTACAGAGATATTGTAGGTGTGTTGTAATCATATAAGGCACATAAGAGCTTTGTGTATGCTAACTAAAAAGAAACCTGCTACATACTAAAATTCTTTGAACACTTTTCCTCTGAAATTTAGAAGTAACTTTCTGCCACTGTGCTTCCAACTACCCAGATGAGTAGATAAAATTGCTATGAGCTGTTCAAATACTTAAATTTAATTGACAAGACAGACTATCAGTGAGAAGAAATATCATAAATACAGGGAAATAGAATGTATTTTTATTACTTAACCTTGCACAGTCATTTATTTGAGGCATAAAAATGTTTGTGGGACAAGTAGTGACAATAACATTTTGAAACAAGGCATTTTCAAGATGAGAGAAAATAAAAGGTGTCATCAGAAAAGGAGAAACAAAATAATGACATATAAAATGTGGAAAGAAAATTTTGAGAAACTGACAATAAGCTATAAGAAATTATAAAGATAAGATATAAAGTATGGGATTGCTTGGTATTTCGCATTTAATGATTGCTTCTACATCTAATTTTCACATTTGAATTCCAGGTGATACAGTTTTCCCCCAACCCAGAGCTGATCTATACATCATATGTCTCATTACTTAGAGTCTTCTTTTTTCCCACATTCTCAGCCCTTTGATCATTCCTTCCAGAGGTTGTTTAATATAATTCAGGGCAAGCATTAAAAAATTATAGTGTTACTGCCTGTAGCAGAGCATCTTTCATACAAAATGATGTTGAAGTACCCTCCAAACTGGTTTACAGGTTTGAAATTACAGTACAGTTTAACCTTCTGGGGTTGGTGAGAAGGAATGGGTACGTTTAATTAGGAGGAACTCTGCATTTCCCTTGCAGCCTGGTATCCTCATGACTTGCTCACCTCTACACTTATTGGAAAATTTGGACCTGTGCCAGCCAGTGTGCAGTGGTGTTTAGGAAGCCTCCCAGGAACTGGTCTCTCAAGTCCTACAGAATGAGCAGGTAGTTCTGGTAAGATACTCCAGCTTCTGTAGGCAGATGTCTTTATTGTGCCCTGACATGGTGCAGATGATGTCCAGGCCAGCTGAATAAACAGGTGCTTATTCACACTTTGCTCAGCCATAAGGGCTTTGATTTTGAAGTTAAATAGAGGAATTACTCTGTGCTTCTGATACCATAAAATAATTCACAAGAAAAGAGGAAAAATATGGCTCCTGAAACATTAGCTACTGTGTCTCAGCACAGCCTGTGTTAGGGAGAAACTGCCCAAATAGATCCTAACTCCTTTTTTTTTTTTTTAACAAGACATCTATAGCTGATCTGCAAAACAATTGAAATATGAACTGACAATGTCTGCCGACACTAAGATATTCAGCATAGTATAAATGAAGGGTCACTGTAAAGAGTTGTGGAAAGGTCACACAAACAATCAAATGACATCAACAACTAAATATAAATAAATGGGATAAATGTGAAAAAGCTTTACTGCTATGATGTACACAGTAACAGGTAAGTCAAATGCTAGGAATAACTAACAAAATAAAAGAAACTAGACAAATCATTAATGGAAAAGGTACAAAGAAGAGCAGGAAGGACATCTGTAACTATAGGGATGAATGATCTTCAGTCTGCAGAAGAGATGATGGAGAAGATCACGGGTAACAGTTTTTAGAAACAGGAGTTTGAAGAAATCAGCCTCAGCTGTTTATTGTCTTGTGCAGTACATAATAAGGAGATCCACTAGAACTAGCATATTACAGACAAAACACAAACTTCTTCCTATGTAGCTAAGTTGGAATTTCTTTACCACGGGATGCTGCAGACGCCATATGATTTCACGAGATCAAAAAGAACACAGTAAATTTGTGTCAGAAACACCCCACTGATGGTTATTAACTACCACCAATCCCTCTGTGGCCCAAAAAGCGGCAGAACATTAAATCATGGGAAGTGAAGTGAGTATCTTGGGGACTGTAGTATTGCACTGCTCATATTTGCTTTTCTAAGTGTTTTATTACTAGCACATGCTGGAATAGGTTGACCTTTGATTTGACCCATTATGGTCCCATTATGGTCCCTATTATTTTTAGCAGCTGGAGATCAAGGTATTTCCATAATAACAGAGAAACAATAAGGGTTTGGGCAGTAAGGAGAGCTCAGGCTGTACTGTGACAAATTGAAATCACATCAGAAGAAATTAATGTTGCTCTATTTGTAAACAGTCCTTAAGCATAAATGTCCCATACTCTGCAATGCTGAAATGTAATTCAGACAAAAAAGTTTTTTTACGTATTCTTCCTGAATTTCTGTAGTTATTAAAACTTGAATTGACTGGCATATTAAAAAAACTGTCCACATGTCAGTATGCTTTCTAAAAACATTTCCTTATGGATAGCTTAATGGCCAACAGTATAGGAAGAATTGAATACATCATGATGCAATGAACTAAACATTAAAAAGGCAAAGAACAGATCCTGTCTCAGTCCAGTACAGCTACTGACCTGGTTGTCTGTTTGTCACCCATGCAGAATCATTCAGGACCAGGCTCCTGGTAGCAACTGTGGCTTGCAGGGGACCCATATTGGAGCAGTCTGTTCCTGAAGGAATGACCCCACAGGAAGGATCCATCCTGGAGCAAGGGACCAGCATGAGCTGGAATAGGGTAACCACACTTTGGGAAATTCACTCTTTATTTCCCAGGATGGATCACATTTCTTTACTTCTAGATAAAATCTATACAGCTATCGGAGCCACTCTAGTGTGATTTTCACTCCACTTTTCATATTAAGTTTTTGCAAGAAATCCCTAGTTAAATACTTGGAGCGCTGAAAAGATGAAAGAGGGAAATATCACTCTGGAAGTAAGAGTGAAAACGCCAAACTTTCCATTATTTATCCATTGTGTAAAGTGCCCATGTGACTTTTTAATTTAATTCCTGCTATCCTGTGAAGACAGCTAAGAAGCATGTGAGTGTGTAGGTGTGCACTGTAATGCAGCAAGGCTGATTCATCTAAAACAGTCAAAGGAGAGTTATGAGCTTTTGGTCTGCATCTTTGCCAAGAGATCTAATTAAAATGAAGAATTACATGGATGCTGAGGCAGGAGCTGGACTCGTCAAGCGCACAATTCTGCATGCTCAGCAGTTAAATGTGGGTGCAAAGAACTTCTCTATTACTGATTGTATATAGATCTATGATTTTTACCTTCTTGGTAAAATAATAAAATATTTTTTAAGTAACTTGAATGCTATTAATAATGCTACAGCTAACAACACAACAGAAAATGAAATACTGAAATGAAACATTTCTTTTTGTATTACTGATATTTTCCACATGCAAGTGTTGGTTAAAAATACAGACTAGGCAATATTTTCCTTTTAATTATTCAGACATAGATTGCAAATAAATTTAGACCTTATTAGGTAACTCCGGGAGGGATTTTTAGTCATTGTATAAGCCAATGTAAAGTAGGTGTCAAGAAAGTAGCGATTACAAAGCATGAAAAAATTACAATGATATGAAACGACATATAGGGGTTTTAAAAACAGTGAGATATTATAGCATGCCCCATTGTAATTTGCACATTGTTTTTCTATAGTAGGTATGTTGATTAAATAATTGACTGGAAAGAGAAAAGAAATACATCTAACATTGTCTTGAAATGTTCCTTACAGACAGCTATGCAGGATGACCTATCCTTTAATATTACTCCATTCAGCAGCTATGAAAAGGTTGAGCGGAGAGTAACAGTGCTAGAAAAATCTATAAATGTAAGGATGAGTTGAAAATTAGGCCAAGGAAAAGACTGCTCTGGGAGGTTAGAAAAGAAGGATAGATTTCCCAGTACAAGTGTTTGAAGAATTGATATTTTATTGAATGGTGCCACTTGACCTAGTCAAAATGGTGCTTATTTTGGAGATAAGCAACACTAAGTCATAGAGCAGGCCCTCTGAGTATGGAAAAGGTTTGCACAGTATTGTCAAAATTGCTAAATGAAATAAAGTTTTTTCCTTTTCCTAGAGCCATGAAAATATGTGTGTTGATAAAACTCATCTCTCAGGATCATACAAAATTTTGTTCGCAATCTTAAGAAAGGAATCTAAGTCTGACCAGGAACAGGGCCATTTTATATCTGAAACGTGATCTATTCCTCTGAGCATGCTTTGGCTTTCTCAGTCATTCTGTGTGTTGAAGGGAAGGTAGGGGTGTGACACCTGGAAGTGCCTACTCCAAGTTGCTTTAACTAGAAACTGCAGCATCACAGGACAGGATACCAAAGAATTCAGCAGATTAAAGCAACAAGGGACTATGAATACTTTCTCTGACTATTAGCATTAAGTGATGCTGCATCTCCAATGAGTTTATTATTTGTGACACTGTTTAAGACTAGCTAATATACAGGAGGAATAAGTATTAAAATATTTAAACGAAAAGAACTAAAATTCATGGAATGTTTCCCTTACTTAGAGAATGACCCAAAATTACAAAGCATTGCAATTTTATTCCAGCAACATTACTGTAAATGATTCAGTACTAAATTTTTTTCCTACAGTGGTATAAATATGCAAAATCCCTCTTCTTGAAGTAAGTGACCAGTTTTGCAGTATTACAATGACATATAGAAAATCCTTTTATCAGCAAATCAATCCTCCAGTCTTTTTCCATACAGTGCAAATATTTGATGTTCATAGAATTTTTGTTTAAGTAACATAGGATTGCACTGCATTTCATTGACTGTTTCATGCAAAAAGAAGTCAAAGAGATGTTAAATAGCGATACAAACAGAAATCTTTTAAGACATCTCTGTAACTGACTGAAGAAATTGATCAATGCAATCTTAAGTGCAGATCAAATATTATATGGATTTACTAGTAATATTAAATTAACATTGCACAAAACAAGTTCAAAATTAGTTTGCTGATGACTGTAATTCATTTTCATGTACATTGAGTAACATCTTCCATATTATTTATTGCACATAATGTAAATATTGCCTTATTACAGAAAGAATTTTTAACAGACTTTTTTTCTGATCGACCACTACCAGATCAATTTGTACAGAGTACAGCATCTAGTTTGTCAATCTTTTTGTTTCTAGTGATAAATTATTTAGTTCAAGCAAAACATTGACAACATTCATGCTTGAAACCAGGGCATAAAGTACAACTAGAGATCCTAGAAAATCATAATAAATCACCATATTATTTGTATAAATCTCCACTAATGATCAGATATATAAAGATGTCAGGTCATTCATATAGTTTAGAAATAAAACTGAGTTCATTCAAGGGCTTATAAAATGAGTAATCATTATTTATAGTATCAAAGTCATTATAGTAGTATTTCATCTACACATTTAGAATACAGCTTCACTGTCTAAAACATAAAGCAAAATATAAGTAAATTCTTACACAATGAGCTAATATTAGCCGTTTTTAACTCTTTATTATTCAATTTGTTATTCATTATTTCTCTGATTAGAAAGAAAGTGTTAAATTAATTATTTAACTATGTACTTTTTTGGAAGCACACCTCAGGAGTGACTAAAATTGGTGCAGGTGATATCTGTAAGAACTGAAGAGAAAATGTTAAGCGCTACAAAGCAGAACACATTGACAGGGAAGTGAGAGGGAAAATCAATGGATCTGTCTCTGCTCTGATTTACATCCTTTGCAAACACACAATGGTGGATTTCAATAGTTATAAATCACCATGTCTCCTCCAGAACCAATGGAAAGATCCATGTTTAGGCCATCTGAAACTCCATGCTATATCTGGAAGTAGATGCTGCCAAGAGCTAGGGAAAAAAGAAGAATTTGGCCCTGTCTGATCTACTGAGGGCCTTGGATGTTAATGGCTGAAAAAAATCTGTGTTTATTTTTACTCCTTTTCACTGATGACCATCAATGGATGTACATGTAAGGCCTGTCTCTTTTTCTCTCACTCATTTAATATCACCTTATTTGTAATCTCTAGAACAGTCGGTGAAAGTAGACATATCTATTAATTGCTTTATTCCATTTGCTCACAGACTATTCCATTTCTGCTCTGTCAGCACTCTCTCTCATTCAATACATACCAGCCAGTACATGCCATCCCATTCCTTAAAAACTGGAAGGACTACAAATAAAAGGAAATAAAATGTTTTTACGATGGGATGGTAATTCAGAAGTGTTCTCATCAATAATAGATATGGTCTCTTAGAGTCATTATTATATATACTTTCCCCTACTTTGCAACAAAAGTTGACCAAAAGCCAGTAAGTAGCATTTCTTGGTGACAATAGCATTTTATGTTCTGATGCCCTCTTCTAAAGACAAGTATTTATCTAAGGCAGATTAAAGGCCAGAAAAACAAGCAGAGTTTATGGGCTGTTACTCATTTTGGAGTATCCAGAAAAAAATCCTGAACTGCACTAACAAGGGAACAGCAAGAGCAAATACAGGTGTAACAAATAGCAAAGGAGTAGATGTAAAAGAGTAAATGCAGCTGGCCAAGCCTTACTAAACTAAGATGACAACAAGATGAGAAATGGCAAAAATGAAAAACTATGTATAAAAAGAGGCATTACCTTACAGAACTGCTGACCAAGGTGTAATTTTTCAGGGCAACCGCATCATGAATAACAAGAAGGTGTAAAAAGTCAGCAAAACTGAGATCCCTGGGGAAAGAGTAAACAGGAATAGCTGATGGTAAAGATGAAGAAACTGGACTGTGAAAAGAGCTGTAGAAAAGGGTAGTAAGTCATGTCGTTGGGGAGTGATGAGGAACACGTCACCCAGCCAGGTGCTTCATCACCACAATTTAGAGCAGGACACTGGAACCACTCTTTCCACTGTAATCATGTACAACTTATCTCCAAGACCATGAGGGACATGAGTCAACTCTCCCTATCATCAGTGAGGGAACATCAGGACATTATTCCTAATATCAACCAGCAGATACCTGGAGAGTACAACTTATCAAGGCCTTTTCCTCTCTTTAGCATCTGAACTGAATGTCACATTACAATGCTTTTTTACAGCTTAATAAATATTTATAAAATATATATTATATAAATACAAATATATAAATATTTAAACAATAGCTTAAACTGTAGAGCTGAAGAATCCCACCCTTTCTATCATTTTTGGGCTGCTTTTACTCTGGAGATGGTGTTCATCCCTAATGCAAGAGCAGTAATTCAAACCTTTTAATAAGCATAAGATCTTGCTGGTTATAGGGTTTTTCTTTCAAAGGTCTCTGTATTTTGTGATGAAAATGGCAGGGATCAATGACCTGGGTTCCACTTGAAGCCCTTCCCAGCAATTTCTAAACCATGACAGAGACATTTTGAATATGTTGTACTGTTTTGTCTTCTAAGGGAGATTATTTACATCTGGTTTTAAGGTATTATTTATTCTCAGCAATAGGTGAGGACTGAACCCACTCTTTTTGCTCTTGCTAATAGAACCGTATGTTTCAAGCAGTGTAGTTGAAGAGGAAATGCTGGAGGAAAAATAAAGCAAACTGCATTTTAAAATGGTGTAATGATGTAGGATAAAGAATTTAGGTAGTTCAATAAAACAGTTTAACTTGGAATGTGTATGGGTAATAGTTGAATTTTAATTTTTTAACCTGTCACTTTAAAATATGCTTGCTCACATTCTGACATATTGTAGCATCTATAAGAGCTGGGCATATTTTAGATTAACAAATTTAATTATGTTCTTCGTAGTTAATAGTTTTGAGAATTCTGCAGTATTAAAGAGCTTTAGCCTTTCAAAAAGGTTTTCCCAATCTTCTCTGACTCATAGCCGACACCAGTGTCACACCAGTCCCCAGGGGATTCTCAGATGCATACACCCTAAATTTCTTCCCACAGAGATTAAAAAAATTACTGCTTAGTACTTACAATCAAGCTTTGTTCTCCACGTGAAATCTTCAGCTCTGTACTGCTCTTTGTGACTGTACATCAGTTGATAGCCAGCAGGACTAGGTTTTCAGATTAAATAGTCTTAGTATAGTATCATAAAAAAATATAATAAAATATAAAAAATTATAAATAT